>VDFB02298812.1:0-29481 GCA_007258455.2 Sequoia sempervirens | reverse complement strand
TGTACCACATGGTTGATGTGCTTTGAATCCTTGCATCTAAGGGGTTTAAAACCTTAGGGCCTTAGATGAGAAAAAGAAGTAATGTTTTTCTTTTCTTTTTATGTGAGGACGTAGTAGTGAGATAAAAGAGGACTGTATAGAAAAATGAAAAAAGAAGACATAAAATTCATGGACCATACTATATCACCTACATGCTAGCTAACAAGGACATGAATGTAGTAGATTTAGGTATGATAAGGGTATTGCAAGGTATATTTGAGGAATATATAAGAATGAAGAAGAATTCAATGGATCAAATTAGTGTCAAATGTTTTCCTAAAAGATCTCCCACACCCTATTAGGGAATTTCATCATTTCTAAGCATTTTCCACGTCCTATGGGAAAGCTTGAGGAGGCTCCAATAGTTGAGAGTTTAATGAGTACTTATAACTTCTTTCCATGCAATCATGATTAGTTAGAGAACATATAGGGAAACTTGATGAGCTATGCAACAAATGAAGAGAATATAGGGTATTTTGACCTAGTCTTAAGCATCTCCAAGCATCTAGGAGATATTGAAGGAGTCAAGTGGCTGATAGATAGGGTCAAGGATAGAAGTTTTATTTTTGGTTACATTGACATCATGTGTAGGACATCCATCGTCTTATTCTTGGTTACGTTGACATCACAAAAAATTATATAGGATGGAGTAGAATGTAGCTCTACCTTTGTCAATTCCATGTTAAATTTTTATTATATATAGCTTGCTAGTGTAGGAATTCTAAGACAAACAATCATAGTAGGACAATTCTTAAAAGCTTGAATAATAACCTAGTGAACCCATATACTCTTATGACTATATATACACAAATCTAGATTAAACTTAGAATTCATTAATTAAGTTCTCTTTATTCTATATTACCTTTGTGAATGTTTGAGTAAATCTACTTGCACTCGGAGGTGTTCCCTTGAATCCTTCGATAGTACCCTGTTCAACATCCAAAATCACATATTAAAATACCATTCGTAAAACAATGCTATTAACACATGTGTACTAAATTTAGAATTGTTTACTAACTTTACATACCTCACTAATAGGTGTACTGCAAAAATAAACAGGATGATGACTAGTATATCCAGGATCAACGCTATGACCCTGCAATTTTATTAAAATAATAAAACTAAATTAGTTAATCTTGCATTTCACAATCAAAATTTAATAAACTAAATTCAATGAACATGTTGAATTTTACCTCGGGATCATTAATACTATGGCATCATGTATCGTCACGCCTCTCTCTCCATCCCTCAGAGATGCACATACTACCGCCGCATAGAAGCATGGACCCCAGAGAAACCCTCCCAGGGCCGTGAGGGTCATATGAACAAGTGGCTCCGCAAGATCGACACATGGTTCTCGCCGGGCTGCCACCACCTGAAGACTCCCCTGGATTGCACTGTACAATGGGGCTAGTATGGTGGATGACACTTCGAGTCAAGGATGTGATCACCTGCAAAGTCTCTACATCAACACTCTCCTTTGCAACTCCAGGCATCACAATCTTCTCACGAGGGTGCTTAGCGAGATGTCGTCTCCCCTGTCGTGTAGGATTCGGCTGTGCACCGAGCCTATCCTGTGCTGACTCCCCACCTCTCCCCTGAAACTCCCTCATATCAAAATAATTTAGGATTTGGTTCAACACAAACTCACAGTATAATTTCCTAAGAAAATATTGGGGGACTTCACAGTTATTGCACGGTGGGTAATCAAAGACCATATACCATCTGTCATAAAAATGATTCCTAATCTCTTGGTGGTGGCACCAATGAATAGGAAACCTCTTTGCATTGAGGGTGAGATTTTGATTTGTTTTAGGGTCAGTGAATAGAGAGCACAAATCTCCTTTAGTAATCTTTAAATATTTTACTTGTTTATATGATAATTTGTCTACATAATATGCCCTCGATGTTTCCCTCCTATTTTGCCATCCAGATATTTGTTGGGTAATTGCATCTACATTTTCTAACAAATCCTTCAATGAATCTGCTAGATGTATTCTTTCTGTGGTTGAAGAATTTTGATCACTCAACCTACTAATAAGATCCTCAACTTCTTTTCTATTGTTTTCAATTTCACTCCTCAAATTTTCTTGAGTGCCAAGAGGGTATTGAGAGAATGGTGGGGGAGGTTGATTTTGTTGTTGAGGCTAATTTTGTTGAGGTTGATTTTGTTGAGGCTGATTTGGTTGAGGATTTTCCTCCTCTTGTTGAGGATTTCCTACAAATTAAAAAAATCATTCATTTCTAAACTAAAACAAACAAAATCAACTTAAAACAAAAAAATTCATAACAAATACCAAACAAAACTTACCTCTTGCATCTCTTCATCATCGTGGCACCATATTTGTGAAGAAAATCCAACTGAAGTTGATGAAATGTGAAGAAATCACCTCCCCAACAATACGAGCGCGTAAAGCAGGGTTTTTGGCCACAGGCGGAGATGAAAAATAGTAAAAAGCAAATGACAAATGATATTTGGATTCAATTTTTTTTCTTTTAAAAAGACATAACGCGTTCAGGTTATGGCGCATTTTTTTCTTGTTTGGCCACAAAAGTGCGACCATCTTGGTGCACTTACCCTTACATGGAAAACCCAATGAGGGAAAAACCATGGTGAGGATTAGCTCACAGTATAAGTAATTACAAAATTGGTACAAGGGTTCACTGCCAGAATAGGACACACTGTCCAAAAAGGCTCAAAGCCAGGGCTCACTACCACAGAAAGAAACAAAGAAGATAGAAGAGAAATGTTACACAGAGAAAAAATTCTAGATGCAATAAGGAATCCACCACAAATGCTCCAACACTTTCGCAGCGTTGTATGAAAAATTGCACACCCTCAGCTCGCTACCTTTAGGAATCTAACACTTTGAATTTTGCACTACTCTACTCAAATTCACATTACATACATCAATCTCGCATCTATTTTTCCTCTCTCTTCCATCTTACAACAACACCACTCTTATTTATATCAACCTCAACCTTGAAAACCTTCTCCAAGGTCCGAAACTATCCATTACATTTAAAATTTAAAATTAGGTCAAAACCTAAACATTCCCACGAGGGATAGGAATGAAGATGACCCATATAAATCCTCAATTAGGACCCAAATTAATCTAGGTAACACACCTCAACATGCTTTCATAAACTTCACATATAGTGCTAACACAAGGTCAGCCAACACTTGTGTTAAACACCATAAAACATTAAGTACACGCTTAAATCAATTTGAAACTTTCAGACAACAAAATTCACTTGAACACGATCTAGAATAATCCATGAAACACTTGAGATCAAACAAATATTTCATCCAAACTTGCATCATAGAAATATTTCATCCCAAAATATTTGGCTAACCTTATTCGCACACTGACGCATGAAACACACACTATATTGTACCAAATCAAGTGAAACCTTGAATTCTGAAAGATACAAAAATTATAAGCAACTTCCCAAATCTGCACAACCTAAAGCAAAACTACAGAGAAATGTAGAGCAAATACATTTCTCCCAAATTATAGAAAACACCACTAAAAATTTGGTTCACAGACTAGTGAAAATATATCAATTTGCACAACAATCCAAAAACCCAAATTCTAAATATATCAACCTCTAACAACCTTGAACAACATATCAGATTTTCCTAGTTATAACCTCAACACAAAAGAAACAAAGAGCACATCCCATAGCAAATTTTGAACACTTGCACAACATTATTTTCTATGTTTATCAAATTTTCTCAAAAGCACTTGGAAACCAAGTACCAGAGACATCATCTCAACACATTACTTCATTCCAACACATTTTTAGACACTGCAACATAAAGAGAGCTCCATGTACTCACAACACTTCCTCAATATCTCAACTACACATGCACAACCTACAACAGTATGTTTTCCTCTTTGTCACAATTTTATCAATATCCTCAACATCTTCATTATGCAAAAAACTTCCTTAACACATAGTTGACATCAATGACAACACTAGTCTATTGACATCCTATTGACATCAATGACAATTCACCTTCATACTTGCAACAATCTCCCCCTTTGTCATTGATGGCAAGACATGATGTGAAAAACCATCAAAGATGATACAATAGCTCTAAACACACTTCCTTATGATTTCCTTTCGTTTCTCCCCTGAATAGATAAACTTTTTCACATGATTCTCTCTCCCACTTTGACATCAATGGAAAAGGATAAAATGTTTTACATTGTTCTCCCCCTTTGACACTAAACCAAGATACTTGCTCTGAATACTCCTCCTTAGGAGTACACCCAATCAAATCAACAACTCAATGACAACACATGACACTACCTACTCCCCTTGAGAGGTAGCCACCAACATCAGTTGGAAAAAGAGATGAATCTATAGATCCACTGGACTGATGCATCTCCATATTCATCTAGTTCAAGAAAGAAGGGGAAATAACCCCCAAATTCTCCTAAAGATACTCAAAAGTATCCTTAGAAAGAGCCTTAGTAAATATGTCAGCAATCTGATCTTTTGTAGGTACATATTCAAGCTTCACCTCATTCTCCATAACCTTCTCTCTTAGAAAGTGATACCAAATTGATATATGCTTTGTCCTTGAATGCATCACTAGATTCTCTGAAATGTTTATTGCACTTGTTTATCACAAAAAATAGATATAGGCTCATCATACACTACTTTGATATCCTTCAATGTTTGTTCATCCACAAAACCTGTGTGCAGTAAGATGATGTTGCAATATACTCAACCTCTGTAGTGGATAAAGAAATTGAATCTTACTTCTTACTTAACCATGACATCAATCTACATCCAAGAAATAATGCACCACCACTTGTTCTTTTCCTGTCATCAACACGACCAGCCCAATCTACATCTATGTAAGCACCTAATATGGAATCAATATCCTTAGGATACCATTAAACATAATGCAGAGTGCCTCCTAAGTATCTAAATATCCTCTTCATTGCTTCAACATGTGTTTCTTTAGGATCTTCTTGAAATCTAGCTGCAAGACAAACTACATGTGCATGATATTTGGTCTAATAGCAATTAGATATAGCAGTCCACCAATCATAGATCTATATTTTCTCTTAACATCCTTAGGTGAATCATCATCCTTGCTCAATTTACAACCAAACACCGTAGGAGTGCATACCGGTTTGGATTCTTCCATTCCAAACTTCTTCAACATCTCTTTGACATACTTTGACTATGAAATGAAAATTCCTTTATCTGTTTCATTGATTTGTAACCTAAGGAAGAAATTCATCTCCCCAAACATTGACATCTCAAACTCTTTATGCATCTCTTCAGAAAATTTCTTACACATAGCTTCATTGCCTCCAAAGATAATATTATCCACATACACAACCACTATCAAGATTTTTCTTCTTCAATTTTGAAGTAAAGATTACTATCTATGGTGCCTTTACTAAATCCTTGTTGTATCAAATATTTGTCTAATCTTGCATACCAAACTCTAAGAGCTTGCTTCAATCCATATAATGCCTTTGTCAGTTTGCACACCATATTTGGTTGATTTGACAACTAAAATCCTTCTAGTTGTTCCATTTAAACTTCTTCCAATTCACCATTCAAAAAAGCATATTTCACATCCATCTGATAAACCTTAAAGTCTTAATGTTGCAAATGTCAAAAACATTTTGATAGCTTCCATCCTAGCCACCGGAGCAAATGTTCCTCAAATTTTATTCCTTCCACTTGTGAGTAACCCTTACACACAAGTCTTGCCTTGTTTCTCACCACTTCTCCATTCTTATTTAGCTTGTTTCTAAATACCCACTTAGATCCAATTATGTTGTTTTCCGGTCTAGGAACCAATTCCCAAGTCTATTTTTTCTCAATCTGCATAAGTTCTTCTTCCATTGCCTTCATCCAATTTTCATCTTTGCATGCCTCACTCACTATTTTAGGTTCAACTTTAGAAAGTAAACATAGATTTACCTCAACTTCAACAACTTTGCTTCTTGTCAATACTCCTTGCCTCAGATTGTCTACAATGATCTGTTCTTCGAAATGATTTTTTTCCACATACTTAGGGGTCTTCTCCAGAGCTTCTTCCTTTTCATTCTACACTTCCTTTTCTTCAAATTTTTCTTCTTCTTCTTCTCTGCAATCAGGCTCATCTGACACATATCCATCTACTACAATTGAATTCTACAAATTCTCATCAACCTTAACATTTGCACTTTCAACAATCTTTCTCAGCCTTTTGTTGTAGCATTTGTAAGCTTTTATTTTAGTATAATATCCAAGGAAGATACCTTCATCAGACCTTGCATCAAACTTTCCTAAGTTTTCTTCATCCTCCTTGATATAACATTTTCTTCCAAATACCCTAAAGTACTTGACAGTAGGAATCCTTCCATACCATAACTCATAGGGATTATTTGTGTTGTTAGCTTTTTCTTGAACTTTGTTAAGTATGTAAACAAAATTATGAATTGCTTCTCTCCAGTAGACTTGCGATATATTTTCTTCTTTCATCATAGTTCTAGCAGCTTCTTAAATAGTTTGATTTTTCCTTTCAACCACTCCATGAACTACTGAGGAATTCTAGGGGTAGACAAGTGCCTATTTATTTCATGAACTTCACAAGACATGTTAAACTCATTGGAGGTGATTCTCCACCTCTATCAAACCTCAAACATTTGATCTTCACATTCATTTCATTCTCAATCATAGCTTTAAATGCTTTAAATATATCTAGTGCATCGAATTTCTCTCTAAGAAAAGTAACCCATGTCATTCTAGAATAATCATCAATCAAAAGCATAAAATACCTATCACCTTGAAGACTTCTCACCCTTGTAGGACCAAAAATATCTGTATGTATTAATTCCAGTAGTCTGGTAGCAAATTATTCCTTTCCTTCTACTCCTTACTTGCTTTTCAAACTAACAATTCTTGCAAACAACATTGATAGGCTTTGTGATTCTTGGTAGGTATCTCATTGCATGAACTGAACTAAATCTGACCAAATTATCAAAATTCATTTGACGCATCCTCTGGTGCCATAACCAACTATCATTAATCTGAGACATAAAGCAATGTGCATTAGCACCCTTAATTTGATAGATGTTTACATCTACTCTTGCCAGCAAAAATCATAGTTCTAGACTCTTTTCTGATCTCACATGTTTCATCCTTAAACACAAGATTATATCATTTGCTACACATTTTCTCAACACTCAAAATATTATTCCTTAAGCCCTTAACATAGTAAAAATCTTCAGTATTATGCTTTCCATCAAAACTGATTGAACCTATTCCACAAATCTTAGCTCTTGAACCATCTCTAAATTTAACTAATCCTACATCATACTTTTCAAGTTTAACAAACTTACTTTTGTCTCTGGTCATGTGATTAGAGTGCAACCACTGTCAACAACCCAGTAATTCTTATCCTATTAAACATGAAAAGCATAAACCAAAGTACCTTTAACCTTATCCTTCTTCTCTATAACACATTCCTTTACACAACTTTCAGAGTTAGTAGAACTAGATTGATCTTTTATATCCTTGAGAACAAGCTTTCATTTTTATCAACATCTCTATAATAAGATTCATCATCAGAAATACCAACATCTTCTTTGACATAGTAACTTCTTTTAATCATCTTTCCTTTATTCTCCTTACTCTTATTGTTCACAGCTCTATTGGACATATTGAAGCACAATGGCCCACTTTTCCATAGCTAAAACATTTGAAAGGTAGTTTACCTTTGTACTTATCAATGACATTTTTTATCCTTCATACAAAGATAGCTTCCACATCATCAAGATCTTCTCCATCTGAATCTTCAATATTTTCTAATTTTCTAGCCTTAAAAGTAGTCTCTACTTTTGTACCATTTTTCAAACCAAGTTTTCTCATTTCAAATGAAGTTAGTGTACCAATCAACTAATCTCTAGAATAAGTATTGAAATTTTCAACTTCCTCAATAGCAAATACCTTTTCACTATATGAATCAAGAAGAGTTCTAAGAACTTTCTTTATCACCCTAGGTTCTTTGACTTGTGCACCAAGACCTCTCATAGCACTTACCATCTCATCAACTCTCTGCATGTAGGTTGAAATTTTTTCATCTTCAGACATTCGCATGGTCTCAAATTGTGCCTTCAAATTCTACAACTTTTCTTGTTTGACCTTATCATCTCCTTCATAAATACTTCCAAGCTTATCCCAAAAATCTTTAGCAGTCCTAAGATTCATAACTTTAACCAATTCATAATTTAAAAGACTGTTCATCGGAATAAATTTTTCCTTAGCATTTACTTCATGTGCCTTGATCTCATTATTTATGCTCAGACCATTGTGAGGTTCAACATATTGATTCTTTATCTCCTTTTCAATCTCAAATCCATGAGATGTCAGATATCCTTCCATCTTTGTCTTCCATAATGCATAGTCTGTTCCATCAAATCTAGGGCAATCCAAGACCTGTTCAAGGATTAAGTTCTAGTAGAAAACTATATTTATGTTAATATGTTAGAGACTAGTGTTTTTTTTCTTAAGCAAGAATTTTGAAAGGGCCCTGATCCCTTTTATAGTACTAAAGATTTAGCAATAAGCACAGCAAGATAGAGAATGGATAAAGGAGGAAAAAATAGCAAGAAATAGCTCTTCTCTCCAATAGAACAACAAGGAAGAACAAGAAACAATGCCAGCAAAACAAGCCAAAAGGCCAAACTCAAAGCAAGTGACCACAACAACCACCCCAAGGGTGGAAAGGCTAGACAAACATCAAATAGTTACAATCAAATTTTAATGGGTCCAAAGCCTAGTCATCCTTCAAAGCAGGCCTCATGGCCAACAAAACAAGATGACAAGCCATCCATTGTGTTGTAAACACAACAACTGTAAATAGCTTCCACCCTAAGGTGTACAACAACCAAATAGCAGAAAACATTTCGCTTATGGAACCTTTTTTTGAGTCATAAAATAAGGTAGTGTTGTTGGAGCCGAACAACCATGTCTTCCAACTAACCCCTCCACCTCTATAGGAGAAGTAACCAAGAAAAATTTGTCCACTGTAGCAAAGACTCACACCCCTACCAAAACTCCACCTCAATAGGAGTGGCCTCCACCTAGATAGGAGCACTAAGGGAGAAAATTGGCTGAGGAAGCATGAACAACCCACTAAGCCTACAGAACCACTATCCACCTCCATAGGATAGGTCAACACCTTAATAGGAAGGGTCTCCACCTCCATAAGAGACACGAACTATAGAGCCAAGAAGACTGCACACACTCCAATGGAAAGAAAACTCCTAGCCACAATGGGTAGAAGAAGCATCAAGGCCAACATAAACTTTGAACTCAGCCTTGGGATCAAGTGTGACAATTTCATATTTTCTAAATTAACTTCAATAACAATGCCCACAGGAGCCAAAACAACAACTAGGCACCACCCAACCCAAACTTTAGAAAACTTCAGCAAGCCAAACAAGTCAAGACAAGGCTTTTCCACCCTCAAAGGAAAAATCTCATAAACAATAGGTACCCAAAGAGTGAAATAATTGTAGATCCATAGAGAGCTTTCCACAAACCATTCACCAATGGGAGGCCAAGGGAGACACCCTCAACAACAAGGCACATTGTAGCCCAAACTTTAGGAGACTTCAACAAGCCAGCCACAATAGAAGTCAACAAGCCAGCACAAATAAACATTTCCAAATAGATTTCAAGCACAACTCCTTCAAGAGTAGAAACTTCCACCACCTTTAACAAAGTAGCAGAAACCAAAAAGGCCAGAGGAATCTCCAAAGCAAGAGAGCTAAAGAACTAAAGCATGAGTAAAGGAAGAGAGAAGAAGAACCCCCAAGCATTCAAAACACCCATCAATCCCATGGTCTCCAACCAAGATCTAGAGAGCATTAAAGAGAGGCAATTGAACAAAACAAGGGATCAACCACACAACCAAAAACCAGGGCAAAGCAATGACCAACTCAACAGAGGAGACACCAAAAGTAGGAAAGAAGCCCATCAAAAACACAACAAACCCCAGCCACAAATTAAGGACATGAATAGGGGAGAAGAGCAAAAAAACACCTAGAGCCAACATGAAGCCCAGACTGGGAAGCAAAAATGAACCAGGAAACAACCAACCACTAGAAAAGATCACAAAGCATAGAGCTTTTTCCATAAAGGGTCCAAGAGCACCACAATCCCACGACGACCTATGAGAAAGCACAACAATCCCCAGCGACAAGACAAGGACAAGAGCAGGGGAGACAAGTAGCAAAGCAACCAAAGCTAGCAAGAAGCCAAGACTAAGAAACACAATCAGACCAGCGACCAACCAATCACCAGTAAAATTTGTGAACACAATTAGACCAGCAAACAACCTACACAAGAAACCAGAGCCAGGTTGAGGACAAGCAAAGAAACTCGTGCAAGAAGAAGCAAGCAAAGATTTCAACACGAAAGCCAAACTTTTGAATTATGACACCAACAAGGAGACACAAACTATAGAGGACCTCAAAATTGTAGCAAAGCCAAAGACCCCACGAGGGAGACAGTGAAAATGGCAAGTAGGAGCAATAGACGACATGACTAAAGAAGCACCACAAGAACGAAGAGACTCTGCAACCTCCAAATGAAACAAAGTAGGAGAGCCCTCCATGCACACAACATGTAGAACAGCCAAGAATGACCCATCAGCAGCCAAAACAATCCTAACAGGGCCAAAGAGAAGCCACAACCACTTTTTTTTAACACCCTGCAGGAAGAAACGCAAAAAAACCCAACAGGAACCTAGGAAAACCCATCCTCATCTTCTGAATCACCGCCTCCATTGCCCTCCCCCTCAAAAGAATTCAAAATGCAGGACCCGCTCCCTTTCCCTCCCAACATAGGACTCATAGATTATGGAATAGTGATTGTTATATTAACACGAGACTAGTGTTTGTTAATATTCAAATGAAATATAATTTCCATAAATTGAAATATTCAAGCATGCATACAAATTTACAACATATTGACAATGCAAATGATTTTTTTCCATTTTGAAATGTTCAAGCAATCAAATTCAAAACATAAAGCGATGCAAATGATTTTTTTCCATTTTCAAATATTTAAGCAATCAAGGTTTTCAAATGCAAAAAAAATTGTTTGATTTCAATTTAGGGATTTTAAATGCAATTTTTTTTGTTTGATTTCAATTTTGGGTTTCATAAAGCAATCAGGGTTTTCAAATGCAAAATTTTTTATTTGATTTCAATTTAGGGTTTTCAAATGCATTTTTTTTGTTTGATTTCAATAAATAGGGTTTCAGAAAGCAATCAGGGTTTTCAAATGCAATTTTTTTTATTTCATTTCAATTTAGGATTTTCAAATGCAAATCTTTTTGTTTGATTTCAATTTCTAGGGTTTCAAAATGTAATTTTTTTCTTTGGTTACGATTTAAGGTTGATTTTTTTGTTTCATTTCAACATCTGAGGGTTTCATTTCATGTTTTCTTTTTTATTTCTATAAATCACCATTTCTTTTACTACAAGTAAATAAAAATGCAAAAAACTCAATACAAATTGAAAAAAAATAGACAAAAACCTAAATTTATATTAAAAAAAAAATTAAAATGTGAAAAATGCAAAAAGAGGGGATCGGGCGCTTAGCTGGAGGTCATTGTTTGCTAAGCTTCAATTGTGATCCCATGCGCAAGTGAAAATGACATTGATTTCATTTTAAAAATAATAATTACCACTACAAAGTGAGATCCCATTTTGTAAAAATTGGGATCCCACTTTCCTGATTCCCAAAGGTAGGCTCGAGACACCATTACTAAATGAGATTTCGAATTTTAAAAAATGGGATCCCGTTTAGATTTTCGGCTCGGGACCCTGAACCTAAATGGGATCTCATTTTGTTGAAGCCAATTTTGGGGTTTTTACTAAGGAAAAAACTTCCACATTTTGTGGACTCATCTTCTTGCATTCACACAAACTTCTATTTGGTGGATCTTCCTATTGCTTTGAGATAGTGAATCTCTTTGGAATAGTTTCTTCTAATTTTTTTCTTCGGAACAGTGAGTCCTTTGGGCAGTGAGCCTAATTGTATTTGGTGTTGCTATTCATATATATGTGAGCCAATCATCACCGTGTTTTTTCCCTACTTAGGTTTTTCCACATAAATTCGATGTTCTATTGTGTTTGGTTGTGTTTGCATTGTTGTTTCATATGTTTACATTCTGCTAATGCTTAATGAGGATTTAAATGTTGATAAGGGTTTGAAAGTTAATGAGGGATTGAATGTTTTAATGTAAAACTAATTTACCCCCCTCTCAGTTGTCTTGTGCATCTAACAGATTCTCAACCTTTCTTATCTCTTACTAAGCTTGCTAGAAGAATCGAATGGGATATTGCTATGTGCAATGAGATAGGAAAATTAATTTTCACATTCAAGCAACATCTATCAAATTGGACTACATTAGAAAAACAATTACCAAGAAATATTTTTCCACCAATGTCTTTTACTTAAGAAAAATTCTTTCTAGAAAAATGAGCACATGCGAGCTATTAGTACCATGATTCCATTCATGTTAACAACCGATAATAGGATGCACACCTATCATAAAAAGCAAGATCCTTGTAGCCATCTACAAATATTAAGTGGACCATTCTCACTTTTCAGATTCATCAAAAGCGATCCTTGCAACCACTCCAACCAACTATGACTTTATACAAAAGTGCTTGTAATGATTTTGAGCAAGGGAAAGCATGTCACAACCACAAATACCTGCAATTTCTTTATATAAATAATTTCCTCGAAGAGTAATACTCATTAGAGAGAATTTAGATTTTCAATTGTAGAATTTTCAATTTCATATGAGGCAATTCAAACTTGTAAAATTCAAGAGAACTACACTCAAGGAGATTAGCACTTCCCATTCAATTGGTACTCAGCCACACTAGTATTGTTAAAGATATGATTTTTTTGCAGTTGATGACGATAGTTAGTAAAAAAATTGAATTAGACTATTTTAACTATTTTATTTATGGACCACATTTCATAATCTATCATCAGAATGAACAGTATTTATTATTTGAAGTTTTCATGTTTCAAATAATAAAATAGTTTCAAAGTAAAATAAAATAACTTTTAAGTAAATAAAATAACTTCAAATTGATATCTCTTTATATTTTTTGGATAGATGTATCTAAAATATCTATACTAACTAATAATAGACATGATGTTTTTATAATTTATGAAAATAAATTGAAATGCTTGTGAAATCAACTATGTTAACTTTGTAGATCAAGTGCCCATTGTTTTAGCTTTACAGTTTACACATCTCTTTCCATTTCATGGTTTGAGCTTTACCAATTTACACATCTCTTTCCATTTCATGGTTTTAGCTTTACCAGTTTACACATCTCTTTCCATTTCATGGTTTTAGCTTTACCAGAATAAAAATCTCTTCCCATATCATTTTTGTATTTTGAGGAGAAAGCCATGTCTAATCTATCATTTCAAATTGCAACTTATGTTGTAGTTGAGGAATTGGGTGGAATACTACAGCTATTTGATTTTGATGTTAAATTTATTCATATAATTTCTTGCCATGTCTAATCTATCATTAGAATGAACAGTATTTGTTGTTTGAAGTTTTCATGTTACAAATAATAAAATAGTTTCAAAGTAAAATAAAATAACTTTTAAATAAATAAATAAAATTCAAATTGATATTTTTTGACATTTTTTAGATAGATGTATCTAAGATATCTATACTAATTAATAATAGATATAATGTTGTTATAATTTATGAAAATAAATTGAAATACTTATAAAAGCAACTGTGTTAACTTTCTAGATCAAGTGCTCATTGTTTTAGGGTTTTAGCTTTACCAGTTTCAACATCTCTTTCCATTTCATGGTTTTAGCTTTACCAGTATACAGATCTCTTATTTTGAGGAGCAAGCCATGTCTAATCTATCATTTCAAATTGCAACTTGTGTTGTAGTTGAGGAATTGAGTGGAATTCTACAGCCATCTGATTTTGATGTTGCCAAATTTATTCATATAATTTTCTGCAACTACCTGTCACATTGTGAGAGTCGACCCGAGGGACCGATAGTCATTCAAAACATTCAATGGAGTGTATACTAACTTGAACTTGCACTATAGTGATTAGACTGCTGTTAATGTTCAAGATTTGATCTTAAGAAATACATTTAGTTTTGGCCGCAAATGTCGTTTCAAGAGTAATATGTAATTTTTTTTTTAATGCAGACAACCTTTGTTATTGTAAGTTAAATATTCCTGAACTAACACAGATAATCTTTATTGCTGCATCAATTGAACTGATGCAGACAGCTCTCTGTTTTCTGATCCAATCACAATAGAAATGAGAAGAATGTAGCAGCACATCATGCAGTAAATAATAATCTTTTAAACACCCAAACAGAAAACAAAAGGCGTGGGTAAACAAATATTATTCTAATCCAACTGTTGAAAGCTTTATGCCAGTGAACACATTCAATACATCACACCAGCTGATTTGCCAAATATGCTATTATATACAAAGAAAAGACTTGGGTATCAGTTGTTTCCGATTACAATAAACTAATTATTTGTAAGCAATGAAAATTGACTCTACAAAAAAGGAAAATGAATTCCTTTGAGACTATTTAGAAAGTTAACATATGTTGATGTGATTGTTAGTCACTTACAAACACAGATAGAATTCTTACAACAGCACCTATCTGTCTTGAAAAATTTTAAATTCAAATGGAGTTTTTAATCCCAAAGTTACGATCATCAGATCTTGACATATTAGGTTTACTCAGAGTCTATTGTACTGTACTATTAATCACAAAGGGTCTATGATGTATTCCTCTCTTACAAAGTTTACAAATTAACAATGATTGATTACTTTTGCCTAAGCCAACAAATTCTTACAAAATCAATAGTTATTTCAATGAATACTTCAAAGAATAATCTAATTTTGATCGATTCTTCTAAAACTATCTAGAAATTTTCATAAAAAATTCAATTTCAAAAATATTTGACATCATTTGTGTGACTTATCACATATTTTCTCATTAAATTCCACTTCTCAAAGATCTTTTATTAAAGAAAACAGAAAAGATAGGGGAAGAAGAGTAAAGGATCTAAGAAAACTAAGTTTTAATGATTTTACAAGAATTCTCACTCATAATAATGAAAGGAGACAAAATCAATCTATACTTCACCAAAAATGATCGCAACTACATAGAGACGATGCAAAACTTCAAAGGAAATTTTATCACATCAAGA
Organism: Sequoia sempervirens; assembly: GCA_007258455.2. Lineage (NCBI taxonomy): Eukaryota > Viridiplantae > Streptophyta > Pinopsida > Cupressales > Cupressaceae > Sequoia > Sequoia sempervirens. Next base: position 14,166 of record VDFB02298812.1, on the reverse strand, counting down.
GATAGACCAAATGCACCAAATTATATGTGCAACAATTTGATATTCCAAGATAAATGACAAATTTACTATCATGAATGATTTACAGTTAAAAATGATCGAAAGTTGGCCTCCAATTCAATATTCTATACATGAATATACAAATAATCTCATCAAATTTAAAGAGAAATCATGAAGAAAAATTGTAGTTGATAATTCTTTTAACTTAATTTTGACAAGTATGAGCAATTTTTAATCTACAACTAAGAATAGTTCTGGGTCTTTTATAGAACAAGGATGCCTAGAATCCATTACAATGATCAACGGTCAAAACTACATAGCAACAAATCTAGTAACACAAGAATCAAATGGCACATGGCTGATATCATCATTCTGACAACTAATGTAAAATTGTTGGGAAACTAGAAGTCATCATCAGCATCATCTGAACTCTTTCCCTGCAAACTCTAATAGAAGTTGTTCATGTTGACTAGGTTTGCATAGAAATCCTTCAATAGGCTTCACTACCTCAACCCAATCAAACCCTTAGCTTTTATAACATCTCCTTCCAAAATGGTATGATAGAAATCACTTCATACTGAATTGAGCAAGTTGAATGAAAAATCCCCACAATTCCAGTAATGACTCAAAATTTTGTTAACACATTGGTATCCACATTCATGCTTCATTCGGGACATTTTCTATTACCATCCTCCCAAATTTGTATTCCCAAAGTTTCACCTGGAACATACTGAGCCAATCGAATGCAAAATGCTCACTAAGCATTATTGATCGAGATATTGCCACAAAAAGGAAGAAATTTACCAAAACTTACTCAGAGGCAATATCTGTTGGAATATCTAATTTTGAGCAGCAACGGGAAAGTGCATTTAATGCACAGTTAGATGAGATCCATTGGGATCCTCCAACCCCTATGTCGTGTCTAACAACCTTGTTGGCCAGTTAATATTTTGCCAGCAAATTAATTGTGGTGATTGAATTTGAATTGGGCGGCAATTTTTTGGAAAAAGGAAAAAGAATAGAATATAATATATTTTTGTCTCCTTGTCTTGTTTTCTTTTTAGTCTATTTTTTTATTCTTTGTCCACTATAGTTGGATTCTCATTTCCCAATAGTTTGGTATCAAAGCCCTAAATTTTTTGGGCATTCATTTTTTAAAGCCCTAGCTTTGTTTCTAGGCATGCAGTGACAGAACCTTAGTTTCTGGGTATTTGGGAAAGCCCTAATTTTTTGGGTAGTGAAGAAAAACCCTAGATTTTTTTGGGTGTTTCTTGTTTCCCCCATTTAGCAAAATGGTTGGAGGAGATAATAGGAGTTAGTAGCAGCCACCTATATTTGACAGTAAAAATTATGATGTTTGGGCAAAGAAAATGAAAGCCATTTTAGTAGCAAATGATTTGTGGGAGTTAGTAGCAAATGGGTTCACATATGTGACTAACCCAAATGCATTTACAGCATTGAGCAATGCTCAAAAGAATCAGTTGAAGGAGACAAGGAAAAATGATGCCAAAGCCCTTAATTTGATTGAGGCATCCTTAACAGAGACTATCTTTCCTCGAATAGCAGCAGCTAGTTATGCAAAAGAAGCATGGAAAATACTTCAAACCACCTACAAAGGGACTAAGAAAGTCAGGGTAGTGAAACTCCAACTACAAAGGAGAGAATTTGAAACCATGCAGATGAAGGACAGCGAGTCCATTTTAGATTTTCATACAGGGGCTTCCACCTTGGTTAACTAGTTGAGGATAAATGGAGAAACCATGGAAGACTAGAAGACTATGGAGAAGATTCTCAGAAGTTTACCCATAAAATTTGACCCAGTGGTTTTTGCCATATAAGAGGCAAAGGACCGAGCTCACAAATTTCAATTGATGAGTTAATGGGTTCACTTCAAACCCATGAGCAGTGCCTAAATAGGTCTGCAAATTCTTCCCAGGAACAAGCCTTCAAAGCACAAGCCAATGTGAGAGGCAGGGGAAGAGGAAGAAATGGCAGAGGAAGAGGTCAAAGGGGCAAAGGTAGAAGCAACTCCAGAAGAGGAGGCTTAAATAGTCAAGAGGAGGTCAGCACCTCCCAATCAGACTTCCAAAGCACAAAGAGAAATAGCAGCTCAAATTAGAGATCTGATAAGAGGAATGTGCAGTGTTACTACTATCACAAGTATGGTCACTATGCAAGTGAATGCAGGAAGAAACAACATGACCAAGGGAGTCAAAATGAAAATGTTGTACATAAACGAGAACAGGTTGTAAATGAAAAATACTCACAAGTGTTTATTGCATGCAATCTTGTGGAACAAGGCAGCACTGAAATTTGGTATTTGGACAGTGGTTGTAGCAACCACATGAGTGGTAACAGAAATTTATTTGCCTCCATAGGCAATAACATTAATTTTGAAATCAAAATGGGAAACAATCAGAAGGTTCCAATCATGGGCAAGGGCATAGTGTGCCTACAAATCAAGCATGGTGAAGAAAGACAACTCTATGATGTATTTTATGCCCCAAGCATGAAACACAATCTCTTGAGCATTGGAAAGATGGTCCAAAATGGTTATAGAGTGCTAATGGAGAAAGGGGAATGCATCATCTATAGAAAAGATGGAAGCAGTTCAAATGACAAAGAACTGAATGTTTCCCCTCAAAATGCAAATTTCAACACAACCAACAGGCTTGCAGCAGTAAACCTTAAAAACAATCATCTAGGACCCATGCAAGCTTTGGCATTTGAGGTATGGGCATCTAAGTTATGCTAGTTTAAATCTTTTAGCTAAAAAAGATATGGTTAGGGGCCTACCAGCAATTGTAAAGCTCAATGGAAAGTGTGAAGCATGCATCCTAGGTAAGCAACCTAGGCAACCCTTTCAATCAAGGCATTCTAAGAGAGCTAGAGCACCATTAGAGTTGGTGCATTTATATTTGTGTGGTCCCATGAAGACCCCAACCCTAGGAGGAAATTTTTATTTCACGACACTCATAGATGACTATAATAGAAAAATTTGGGTGTACCTTTTGAAGAAAAAATCAGAAGCATTTGAGAAGTTCAAGGAATTTAAGGCCTTGGCTAAAAATCAAAGTGGCCACTATATCAAAGTCCTCAGAACGGACAGAGGGAGAGAGTATTCAATATTTTAGCCAAGCAATCTCAATACTTTATGAATTTTTGCAAGTCTCAAGGTATTCAGAGACAACTCACAACTCGGTATACTCCATAGCAAAATGGAGTGGCTAAAAGAAAAAATAGAACCATCACAGAGATGGCAACAAGCATGTTGAAGACAAAAGGTTTGTCTAATGAATATTGGTGTGATGATGTAGCAACAATAGTCTGCATTTTGAATAGGTTCCCCACAAAGGTCGTTCATGATAGGATTCCACAAGAAGAGTGGACAAAATGCAAATGGAGTGTTGACCATTTGAGAATATTTGGATGTATGGCATATGCACTTGTGCCAAAAAAGAAAAGGCATAAATTTAATGACAAAGCTGAAAAATGTATTTTCATAGGCTATAATGAAGAATCCAAAGCCTACAGATTGTACAATCCCATCACCAAGAAATTGGTGATCAGCAGGGATGTTGAATTTATTGAAAATGAGTCATGGGATGGAACAGTGGACAGCAATACGAGTATTTCAGTCTCAATACCCTTTGAGGGATGAAGAAGAGTTGCAAAAGGCAGATGCACCAAAAATCTACAGCAAGGTAACAATTTAGAAAACAATAGCAGTAGCTCCAAAAATTCTCAGTACAGAGAAGTTGCTCCAGAAATTTCTAGCAAGGTAGATGCACCAGAAACTTTTAGCAAGGAAGTTGCTCTAGAAATTTACACCAACAATCTTCTTCATCAGTCCAGTAGTCAAGTAGCTCTACAAATTCTGACCCTATGCTTGCATCATTGATGCCATGGAAGACTAGAAGCGTGAAGGAAATTTATGACAACACAAGGTATGATGAATTTGATGAGAATTCAAATTTTGCTATGTTTTCTTATAGTGATCCAATGCATTTTGAAGAAGTCGTGAAAGAAGAAAAATGGTGTAAGGCCATGGATGAAGAGTTGGATGCTATAATGAGAAACAAAACATGGGAGCTCACTGATTTACTGAAAGGGAAATCAGTCATTGATGTTAAGTAGGTCTATAAGACCAAATGTATTGTTGATGGTAAGGTTGAAAGACATAAAACAAGGTTGGTTATTAAGGGATACAAACAATGGCCTAAAAGAGAATATGATGAGACATATGCACCAGTTGCAAGGCTGGAAACAGTGTGGGCAGTCCTAGCAATTGCAGCCTAGCACAAATGGAAAGTATTTCAAATGGACATGAAATCAGCCTTATTGAATGGAGTGTTAAAAGAAGAGGTGTATGTGGAGCAGCCACCTAGCTATGAAGTCCCAGGGAAGGAAGACAAAGTCTATAGGCTCCGGAAAACTCTCTATGGGCTAAAACAAGCACCATGAGCATGGTACAACAGAATTGATTCGTACCTTCTGAGCAATGGCTTGGAAAAAGTGGTAGTGAGCCCAAACTCTACATCAAGGTAGCCAATGGTGAGATTCTTATTGTTGTTTTGTATGTAGATGATTTAATTTTCACAAGGAATAGTAATATTTTCATTGTTGATTTCAAAGAGGCAATTAAAAATGAGTTTGAAATGACAGACCTAGGTTTGCTAAAATATTTCCTATGCATAGAGGTCCAATAAATAGATCATGGCATCTTTATTTCACAAATAAGTTATGCCAAACAAATCTTGAAGAGATTTAGAATGTTGGATAGCAAACCATCCCCAACCCCAATAGCTACAAGTCTGAAATTAAGCAAAGAGGACAACAGCAGTGATGTTAACCCAACTCTCTACAAGAGCATGGTTGGAAGCCTCATGTATTTGACAGCAACAAGACCTGATTTGATGTATGCGATAAGCCTAATATCTAGGTTCATGGAGCAACCTATGGACACACACTGGCAAGTAGGGAAAAGAATACTAAGGTATGTCAATGGCACGAAATGCTATGGCATTATGTATACCACCTCCAATGAGTTTCAGCTGGTTGGGTACATAGACAATGATTGGGAAGAAAATTTAGATGACAGGAAGAGCACATCAGGATATTTGTTCCACATGGGTTCAGGAGCAATATCATGGTCATCAAATAAGCAGCCCATAGTTTCACTCTCCACAGCTGAAGTAGAGTACATAGCAGCAAATGCAGCAGCATGTCAAGCTATTTGGCTTAGAAGAATCTTTGTAGATTTGGATGAGCAAAAAGAACATGGTACAACCATATTTTGTGACAACGTTTCTTCTATTGCATTGACCAAGTCTTCCATGGACGAAGCAAGCATATCGAGATCCGATATCTTTCATAAGAGAGTTGGTGGAACATGGAGAGATTCAACTTTGGTACTATAGATCTGAGTAGCAACTCGCTGATATTTTCACAAAGGGATTGTCAAAAGACTCATTTGAACACCTAAGAGATAGGCTTGGTATGAAGGAATGCTCTAGAACTTCAGTTCTGGAAAACTCAAAAAAGTGTTGGTGCTCTAGAAATTTAGTTCTGGAAACTCAAAAAGGCACCAAAAATCAGAACAGGTGCAAACAAGTATGCTCCGGAAACTTTGTGTTGGTGCTCTAGAATTTTTGCTCTGTTGCTCTGGAAATTTTAGAGTGATGAAAAATTGGGACCGGTGCTCTGGAAACTTTACTCTAAAAATTTTTAATGATGATGAAAAGCAAAATGCCTCAAAATTAAGAGGGAGTGTTGGAATATCTAATTTTGAGCAGCAATGGGAAAGTGCATTTAATGCATAGTCAGATGAGATCTGTTGGGATCCTCCAACTCCTCTTTCGTGTTTGACAACCTTGCTAGCCAGTTAATGTTTTGGCAACAAATTAATTGTGGTGGTTGAATTTGAATTGGGTGGCATTTTTTTGGAAAAAGGCAAAAGAATAGAATAGAATATATTTTTTCCTCCTTGTCTTGTTGTCTTTTTGGTCTATGTTTTTATTTTTTTCCCACTGTAGTTGGGTTCTCATTTCCCAACAATATCTTCTATTATTACTTTGCTTCCTAATGCTTCTTGCCTCTTGAGGTATTCTCTGAAATCTATCAAAACTTTTTTTATTTCATCTTTGCCTAAGTCTTGTGAAATACTCGAGTTAAATCTATACTTAGTATTGATTTATGTTATAGTCCTTACCTGTGCATTTTTGTTCTCGGTCGCCTTATTGTAGTCTTTAATCGATATTTTTATCTTCATCATATCACTTAATAGTTCTTCATTCATGTGGCTAACAAGATTACTTAATGCGTTTGTAAAATAGGCTTTAAATTTATTTACATCTGCATCATTTTTATCTAGAGTATTAATGTCATTGACTTGTTTTGTGAGAGCATCAATGATTCAGATGTACTTCTCTAAAATATCTTCAATTATATATTTTAATTTTTTTATTTGGTATCTATAGTTCTTAACCATATCTTTCTCTAATTTTAATTGGAGTTCCTATGCCTTCAACTTGGGAATATCCTTACTAGCAACTATCTACTATTTTAACATATAATTATTATCGAGTTTTTCAACTTTCAAAATCTGAAAAAATATACAAGCAAAGAGGGAAAAGATGAATTTATGGTTTTTGAAGGGATTTCCTGAGTCAAACCCACATTTTAGTATTTATACCTCCATGGATAAGCCTAGTTTTATGAATTTTTTTATATATATTGAAATGAAAAATAAAATGCTTGAATTGAAATAACAATAGTTGAGATAGAAGTAATCCTAAATATACTAGGCTAGCAAGTTTATTACTTACACACTATGATAATGTGAGAATAATAGCAAGAGAAAAGGAACAATAAAATTAATAATAAAGTCACTTGGAGCCTTCAAAAATCCCAAGAAGTACATAATGTTTTTGTTGGAATTTAATGCCCCTCTTCATTGCTCATAAATTATAACCGAACTGAGAAATTTTAAATGGGCCATCTTGTTTGAAATTGTGCTTCTAGATGTTGTATTAATCCCCCTTTTTCTTCTCTTATCCAAATATCCAAGTTAAAAAATTAAAATTTAGTTGTGTTGAAGTTTTTATGATTTTGGAGTTTTGAGGTTGTCCATGCATACATACCTTCCTTACCAATCTTGACTCCCCTCTTTAATCCTTTAAAAATCAACTAAGTGGTGTATTTATCACATTGTTATAGTTTTGGGTGTACTCATCCTAGCATTCCTTTTTTTTCGCTCCTTAAACCCCACCACCTAATAGCCTTGAGAAATTTTCCTAAATATCAAAATTTTCAACCTTTTAGACTATCATGTTTTCCCCTATACTCATGCCTCCTTGAAGCATTCTTGATCCTCAAAGCCTGAAATTCTTCAAAAATCCTATTTCTCTTCTACATTCATTAGACTTTTGGACTTCTTTATTCATCCATCCATTCTCGTCGGAGTTGTCATTGTAGGAGTTAATGGTGAACTCCCAACACCCCAAAAATGGTTGCTAGACCAAAATATCTTCCACACGAAATAAAATGGCAAGAATAGATTGCTATGATTATGGATGAAATATTACAAGATTGAATATGAAAATGTACATGAGAAGCCTTGAGCTTATAAAGGAAAGGTGAGGGATAGGATTAGACAATATTGTGGCATGTGTCTTAATCCTATGTTATGAGACAACTAACTTGACAACTATTAAATGACCTAGGTAAACAATATTAAATAAAATTCAAAAATATAAGATATGATAATATCTTATCTAGGCATCTAAGACTTCTAGTTCTAAGATCACCTAAGACCTAATTAAACCTAACACATGAATAATTCCCCCTACTATGAATTAGCTAGGTACAAGATATTTATTCACACCAACACCCCCCTTAAGTGTAACTTAGGGAGTAGATTATTATACAAAGATTCAAGGATGAAAAATAATATTATGGGTCTGAGAAAATACTATGTTAGGTACCCATTTATAATGCAATATCTCACAAACAAAGAAAAGGAGAAAACCTAGTGGGACAAAACTCCTCTCCAAAAGAGAGAAAAGAAAATAAACATGAATGATGTATGGAGGACCCAATAATACCCCAAATTACAACATCCATCATGTATATACAAACAATTACCCCCTGGATAAGAGGTAAAAAGTGAGACAAGATATCTATCCTAGAATGGAGAAGATTACCCTAACACTCCCCTTAAGTGCAACTAAGGTAATAATAAATGGACCATCCTAGAAATCATTCCATGTTACATACTCATCTACAATTTCAAATAACTCCAAATTATAAAGAGAGTGTACTCCCAAAAATTAGATAGGAGAAACCTTGTAGGAAAAAAATTCATTCCAACTAATGTATGTGAAGGAAGATTGGTAGCCCCATAAAATTTAGTGTTTTTAAATCCTTGCAAGATAAGTTGCATGTGTACCTTCATAAATAAGAAAGAAAGAAGATAAATGTAGAATGTCACATTTTGAATTTTGTAGGAGGTCCATCTATAATAAATTGTTCATCTTCCTAAATTGAAAGAAAGAAACCTATAATTTTTTCTTGGCATTTTACATGTCTATCAAAATCTATAATATTTTTTATTTAAATATAGTTTAATAATTTTAGAGATTAAATATATCTTAGAAAAAAATTTGGTTATTTATCTATTTCCAAATTTCTACCGGGCACAACATTCACCAATATATCCACCTTCTCAATTATAACCCTCTTATCCTTCAAGTTCTTTATTAAGATTACCACATTCTAGCTATCACATTGGAACACAATTATATCCTAATTCAAAAATGTCTTAACATGATCTCTAAATGTTGACTACCTTCTTACAAGCATGAGTAGTTTCAATGTACTCTATATAGTTAAAGATAAGTCATATCAAGTGTCATTGTCTTATTTAACTAATTTTTTAGATCACCAAATAGGGTAAACATATACCCACTAGCAAACCTCATGTTATACACTTCACCAATATAATTAGAATTTATAAATCCATGTATATACACTGTCCTTCTAAAATTATATCCTCTCTAACAATAAATAAAACACTTTGATGTGTCTTTAAGATACCTAAGACCCTCTCCACTACATTTCAATACTCTTTACCCCAAATTGGATATACACCTACTTAGGACTCCTTGAGCAATGTCTACTCTAGTTCAAATAATATAGCATACATAATACTAAAATTTGCATTCTCATAGGATATTTGTCTCATTTCATCTATATAATTTGGTGTTGAAGGAAAATAGTCAATAAAAGGACTATTCCCACAAGAATTGGAACACTCAATAGTTTTCAATCCTCCATCCTAAATTGCAACAACATAAATTTTAAAAAATTCCTCTTGTTGATCCAAAGCTTTATGTTCACTCTATCTCTCATAATTTGTGTCCCTCATTTTTCTTACAAAAGTCATATTGCACGATCCTTGAGAATAAATCTATCTTCAAGGCTAGGGATTTATCTTCACAAAGATAAATTAAGAACTCATCAACAAAGTGTGGATGATTAAAGTCTAATTATAAGAAAGGGTATGATCTCCTCCTCTTTTGGCTCACCTAAATCTAGGATAGTACTCCTATAGGTATCTTCAATACGACCTATAATAAAGAATGATGAGATTAAATAAACCTTTATAGTTGCACCTAGTGTATGCTTATCCTCAAGATTTGTACCTAAACTAAAGACTAACTAACTACATATGGAAACCTCTAATTAAGAACATATTTACATCATTAGACATATAAAAAAATATTAAATGCAAGACATGATTCTCTAGTATAATGATTATCATAGTTCACTTAAAAAATTTCCTTGGGTTATAAAATCAAATAATGAAACCATATATAATATTTGTTAAATAGTCTAGATAACTAAGAGGGGGGGTGAATCAGTTATCATCAAACAATTTTCTTCACTTTAATTAATCTGGATCAAACTTAAATCAATTGGATATTAACAAACATGAAAGAACAAAACAACACCATGCACAATGAACACCATAATTTACATGGAAACCCAAGAAGGGAAAAGCCATGAAGAATAATAATTCTCAATTATAAAGCACCAGTTAAGGTGATTTTTACAAAGGCTCACTGCCAAGTTACTCACTGAAGGGTGGCTCACTGTCAATTGGGCTCACTACCCGGCTATTATAGCCAAAGATACAAAAAGGCTCAATGCCAAAAGAGAAAGGCTCACTGCCAACAAAAGAATGATGAAAGGGAATCCACTGCTGAAAGAACTATCACCAACAACACCGGATAGAATCTCACTATCTATTGCCTCTGGTCATACACTTTTGCACACTTCCCAATGTTTGGATATTCAGATTTGCATTCATCACACTTGCTTGCATTAAACAAAAACATCTTATACTTATACCATTCCAAGCCTTCATAATTTCTCAAGTCGGCCAAACACAATTTCATAATTCCTAAGTTGTCCAAGCACAATTGAAAATAGGTCACCACAAAAACATTCTCGCGGTGGAGAGGAATGAAACATGGACCAAACATAGCCTCCTTGCTCAAATCAACATGCTACATGATATTCAGAACCAAAAAGTAAAATATACATGCTACAATGCAAACCATGTGTCAGAGCATGTTAACCAACTGCCAAATCGATCTAGGCCCAAAAGAATGTATCTTATTGTGTTACAAGAGGAATGGGACCAGGATAGATACAACCAAAAATAGATCTTTACAGCACAATATCTAGAACCAAGCCAAAACTAGATCACCAAAACAGAACTTCGGTCAAACAACCAAGATATGTTGACATCAATGACAACCATTAATGACAACAAGCAATCAGCATCATCTCAACACATCCCAAAAATCTCCCCCTTTTTCATTGATGGAAACATTCATCAATAACAAACCAACCAACTTAATGTCAACATCAAGGATCATCTTATCTTCTTTTCTTCTCCCCCTTTGACATCAAAGGCAAAGGGGAAAACTCCCCTTAAAAAACTTACTCCGCTCCCCCTATGAAGAAGCCACCAAACATTGATCCAGATGAAAATGAGCATATAATACTCTGGACCAATGCACACCTCGGTGCATGTTATACTAGACTCTAGGAGGGGGCAGAACCCCTAACTTCTGTCGAAGATACTCAAAAGTATCTTTGTTCAATGGTTTTGTGAAAATATCTACAATCTTCTCTTTAGTAGGTACATATTCAAGTTTTACTTCATTTTCCAACACCTTCTCTCTCAAGAAATGATATCTTATGGATATATGCTTCGTTCTAGAGTGTTATACCAGATTCTTGGAAATGTTTATTGCTATGGTATTGTCACATATAATTGAGATCGGTTCATCAAATGATATGCCAAAATCCTTTAGCGTTTGTTTCATCCATAGTATCTAAGTGCAACATGAGGATGTTGCAATTTATTCAGCTTCAACAGTAGATAAAGATATAGAATTTTGTTTCTTACTTGACCAAGAAACCAACTGGGAGCCAAGGAAATAAGCTCCACCACTTGTACTCTGCTTGTTATCAACACATCTGGCCCAATCAGCATCAGTATAGGTTGTCAAAGTGAAATTTGAGTCATTTGGATACCACAACCCAAAATCTTTTGTACCCTTCAAATATCTGAAGATCCTTTTCACTGCAACATGCGATTCCTTTGGTTCTTGTTGAAATCTAGCTTCTAAACAAACTGTATACATAATGTCTAGTCTAGTGGCAGTCAAATATAACAATCCTCCAATCATTGATCTGTACATGCTTGCATCAGCTTTAGGTGATTCATCTTCTTTTGTCAACTTGCATCCGATAATAGTAGGTGTACAAACCGGTTTAGAATTCTCCAATCCAAACTTCTTCAATAGTTCTTTTGTATACTTGGACTAAGAAATGAAAATTCCTTTGTTGTTCTGATTTACTTGTAATCCAAGGAAGAAATTTAGCTCACCTATCATAAACATTTTGAATTCCTTCTACATTTCATCTACAAATTTACTACACATATCATCATTACCTCCAAAAATTATTTCATCAACATAAACCACAACAATCAACATTTGATTTGAGTGAGTTTTGTAGTATAAATTACTATCAACATATCCCTTTTGAAATCCTTGTCCAATAAAGTACTTGTCTAACCTACCACACCAAGCTCTAGGTGCTTGCTTCAATCCGTATAAAGATTTCTTCAACTTGCAAACAGCATCTAGGTCACTTCCGAACTTGAATCCCTCTGGTTACTCAATGTATACCTCTTCCTTCAGTTGTCCATTCAAGAATGCATATTTTACATCCATTTGATAAAGTTTGAAATCCTTGAAAGCTGCAAAAGCTAAGAAAATACGAATTGCTTCCATCCAAGCAACAGGAGCATATGTTTCTTCAAAATCAATAGCTTCAATTTGAGTGTAACCTTTACAAACCAATCTTGCCTTGTTTCTCATTACCTTTTTTTTCTTCCAGCTTGTTCCAAAACACCCACTTAGTTCTAATTACATTTTTGTCTGTTGGTCAAGGCACAAGTTCCCAAGTCTAATTTTTCTCTATCTGATCAAGTTCTTCTTTCATTTCCTTCACCCAATTATGATCATTGCATGCTTCTTCCATAGTCTTTGGCTTGATTTATGAGAGTAGACACAATAATACTTTCTCTTGAGTTGCTTTGATTCTTGTGATGATTCCCTTATTCTTATCTCCAATAATCTATTTTTCTGAGTGGTTTTTCTATACATACCTTGGAGTCCTAGTTGTAGTTGTTGGAGCCTCCTTTGTCTCTTCTTCTTCTTCTTCTTTCTTATCCTTCTCTCCTTTGTCATCTAAGTTATCTTATTCATATTCAATATTCCTATCAGGAATTCTTTGAACATCTTCATCTACTTTCACATTCGCACTTTCAACCATCTAGTTCAGTCTCTTGTTGTAACACCGATACGCTTTACTTCTTGTAGAGTAACCTAGAAATATGCCTTCATTAGCTCTGCAGTCAAATTTTCCAAGATTAACCTCATCTCTCCGGATGTAGCATTTACTTCCACATATTTTGAAGTACTTTACCATGGGATCTCTTCCATGCCATAGCTCATATGATGTCTTTCCATATTTCCTCCAGATCAATACTCTGTTAAGAGTGTATATTGTTGTGTCTATATCGCTTCTCTCCTATAGACCTATGGTAATTATGCTTCCATGATCATTGTTTTGGCTACTTCTTGAACTATTTGGTTCATTATTTCTACTACATCATTCTGTCAAGGTGTTCTAGGGGAAAATAGTTGTCTTTTAATGCCATGTTTTTCATAGAATTTATTGAATTCATCAAAAGTAAACTCTCCTCTATCAGATCTTAAACACTTGATTATTCTGTCAACTTCATTCTCAACTCTTGCCTTGAAAATCTTGAATTTTTCTAAAGCTTTTGATTTTTCTTTTAAAAATGCGACCCAGGTTAGTCTGGAATAATCATCTATTAAAAGCATGAAATATCTCTCACCTTGTAAGCTTCTTGTTTTGGTCGGACCACATAGGTTAGTGTGTACAAGTTCCAAAAAACCGGTAGATGATTCTTCTTTTCTCCAGAATGTTTCTCTGGTCTTCTTTCCTTCTTGGCATCCTTTACAGATAGTGTTGTCTATTTTGATCAGTCTTGGCAAGTCTCTGACTGCTCTTGTTGAACTTATCCTTACCAAATTGTCAAAGTTGATGTGACACATCCTTCTATGTCAAAGCAAACTATCATTGGACTAAGAGAATAAGCATCTCTTTGTAGCTCCTCCTAGTTGATACATATTTCCATTTTTTCTTTTTCTAGCTGCAATAATAGTTCTAGATCTCTTCCAAATCTCACAACCATCATCCTAAAACACCACATTATAGCCATTTTCACACATATGTCCAACACTTAGAAGATTATGATATAATTCCTTCACATAGTAAACATTGTCAGTGTTATGTTTTCTATCAAATGTAATATAACCAATTCCAACAATCTGTGTTGTTTTATCATCTCCAAATCTAACAGAACCTCCATCATATTTCTCAAGCTTTACAAACTTACTTTTATCACTGGTCATATGATTCGAACATCCACTATCAATCAGCCATTCATATTTGTTTCTTTTAACAAACAATGCAACTTCAAGACAAATATTAGAG
>VDFB02298811.1:0-10379 GCA_007258455.2 Sequoia sempervirens | reverse complement strand
TCGGGGTTGTCATTTACAAACCGTATGTCGAATCAACTTTGTTCGAAAACCAAATTTGCTTAGTTTTTTAAGCTCTATCCAGTGGTACCTTCTATTTCCTCCTATCAATAATTTGACCATCTCTAGTGGCCATGCCCTGATTAAATAGTGAGCCTAACTTCCCAGGGCTGTCATTTACAAACCGTGCATCGGATTGACTTCGTTCAAAAACCAAAATTGCTTAATTTTTCAAGCTCTATCTAGTGGTACATTTTATTTCTTCCTATCTAATCAAACAAATCTATTCCTCTAATCATCTAATCAATCCAAGCACACCAATCCGATCAAGTTCATCTAATCACAATTATCCAATCAACATCATCTAATCATTTGATCCTATCCAATCAAACTGATCTAATACTTTAATCAAATTCATCAAATCATCTACCTGATCCAATCATCCGTCTACCAAATCCCATCAAAATCAAAAGCAATCCCATCCAATCATCCTAATCTGAGCTTTTGTCTAATCCTAATCTGAGCTTGACCAAAATCCCAATTTGAGCTTTAATCTGTTCCCATCCAAAATATTTTTTTCCATCCTCTTCATCCTTTCACCATCATGAATCCTTATCCTCCATCAATAGTGGTCAAGGGAAACCCTAATTACATTGACAACGATAACGAAAGTCTTGTTGATCAAGAGGAATATGACGTGGATCCCCTTGATGCTATTGTCATTAGTAAGATCTCTCCACCCACTTTCCACAATCCAATCACCCCTTCCAGTTATCCGTTATGTCTTCATCCATGCCTAATCACGTTGCTTCTACTACCTTTGACAAGGGATATCCATCATATCCATCATACCCTTCATCTACATCATCCTCTTATCCAACACCCGCATCCTCTTATCCTAGTCCACCATCTCAATACCCCTATCCTAATCCCCCATCCACATCCTCCTATCTAAATCCTTCATCCGCATATACCCACTACCCTAATCTTCCATGCCAATCTATGCACTCTAATCCTACATTCGTACCTTCCTATCTTAATCCTACATCCACACCCTTCTACCTTAATCCTACATCCACATATCCTCATCCTAATCCACCGTCCCAATACCCTTATTATAATTCATCCCCCACATCCTCTTGTTCCACTACACCACCTATATCCTCTTGTCCTAATCCACAATCCATGTCCCCCTATCTTAATTCACCACTCCAATATCCTTACCTTAACTCTCCATCCAATCCTAGTCCTCCATCTACTCCTAGTCCTCCATCCAATCCCGTTCCTCCATCTACTCCTAGTCCTCCATCTACTCCTAGCCCTCCATCCAATCCTATTCATCCATCTACTCCTAGTCCTCCATACAATCCTAATCCCCCATCTACTCATAGTCCTACATTCGATCCCATTCCTCCATCTAACCCTAGTCCACAAATCCATAATCCCTCATCCATTTCTACCACCCCAGCCAAGCCAACCATATGCAAGTCTTTCATTTCAGAAGTTCTCCAAGGACTCATTACAAAGAAGCCATCCCCAACTCCACATCTTGAAGTCATGGAACCATGCCATCTTGATCCATCATCCACGGTCACTAGTGATGAGACCCTTCTCCCTACCACACCTATCATTGTTGTTACCACCCCTAACACTGATCAAACCATTGAAACCATTGAACCCACTAAATCCATTGAACCCACATCTCCCACCATCACACCCTCTAAATCCATTGAACCCACATCTCCTACCATCAAACCCTCTGAATCCATCGAGCCCCCATCTCCTACCATCACACCCTCTGAATCCACCAAGCCCCCATCTCCTACCATCACATCCTTTAAATCCATTGAATCCATTGAACACCCACCCCCTACTTTGAGAGCCATCGAACCTATTGACGATACCCAAATCCAATCCAATCCTCCCACTGAACCTCATGAATCTTCCATCCCTCCATCTTCCCCACTTGAAGAGTCCCAACAAGAGTCCATTACCATGCCTCCCGCACACGATGAGTCATGCCAAGAGTCTAATCCAAAGCATGCCAACATATCCCCTTCTCTAGATCAAGATCCTACCATCCCATCTAGTCCACCTCAAGATCACAGTCCCCCATCCATTCCATCCCATGATCCCCTTGTCATTCAAACTTCCACTACTCCATCTCCATCTCCATCGCATGAGCCTACTACCACAAATCCAGATCCTATCATGGCCCCTACTCCCTCTCCTAATGTTGCTATCCCATCATCTCCTTCTCATGATCCCCCATCATCGCCTAAAAATGCTATCCCCACACCGCTTGCATATCCCCTTGGTCCTCTCACATTCCTCCATGGTGGTCTCCTCAAGAAGAAAAACAAAGCATATACACCAACCCTCCTCTTCCACCTAATATAGACTTGCATCATTCTTCCGAATAACAAAATTCTGTCCTAGATCGAATGCTCAAGAGAATGAACTATCAATGAAAAGGTTTAGGCCTTCATGAGCAAGGTATTATAGAGCCCATCCAAGCTAAAGGACACTTGTATCCGCAAGGTCTTGGATGTACTACTCACGACTACTTAATCCAAGATGTTGGTACAACCTCTAGACGTCCTCAACGAACCTTTTCCAAAAAGAAATATCGGCTCTTCCCATCATCCACCGGATCATATGTGGCCATCCCTCCTCCTCTATCGTATCATCTCAAAACAACCGTCCATCTTCCTCCTTCATCTGCTCCATCCATTTTGGGTCCTTACATCCCTCCATCTACCATCTCCAATCCTCCATCTACCATGCCCTTGTTTCCTCCAGGTCCTACGTCTATTTTGGGCCCCTATATCCCAAAATCACCTCCTCCATCTCATCCTATCCATCCCTTCATCCATTCATCACCTATCCATCTCATCCATCATAAACATCCCTCTCACATACCCCATAGTCAGGATCAACAAAGGCACTTACTCAAACATCCTCTATCTACACATAATCCCCATACTCCTACCTCCATCACTCCACATCATCCATCTCCTCACACCCATTCCATTGCTACTAAAAGCACTTTGGTTGTTAAAGAAAAAATGCATCAATCTAAACATCCACATGAATCAAAAGCTCCCCATGTCCCTTCTAAAAGACATGTTAAAGCAAAGCAAAACCAAATCCAAAATCCAAATCAAATCTATAGGCCGCAAAGGCCCACCAACGCAAAGATCAAAACTATGTGGATCCCAAAGAAAAAAGATGCAATTCCATCACATGAAAAATCTGTAAGAACATCCAAAGTTGCTAATCCAAAAGCTAGTCATACACCCCTTTCATCTCCTAAGTCTGTTTTGGGTCCTTATGTTCCAAAGTTCACCACCCCATCTCCTCCATTATCCACACATTCTCCATCCAATAATCCTCTCATCTTTTCACATCCACCACCACATGTGCCAATGTTGGTCTTGAACACATCTCCCCATCACATATCCACCCCATCATTCTATCCATACCCTTTCCAGCATCCCATCCATTACCCCACATATCTCCCCCATCAAATCCCCCTAATTCATCCTCTTGCATAATCCATTTATCCTCATAAGGTTGTACCAACATCCAATAGTCGGTTCGAACATGGGCTCTTACTACCTCGTATAGAACTTGATGCTTGAGTCATCCATCCATATCCATATCATGTATCTTATAAATTCCCTTATCCACATCCCTATCCTTCTCCATTTTCATCAAAAGTCAAAAAAGTCAAAAAAGTCAAAAAAAAAGTCAAAAAAGAAAAGAAAAAAAGAGAAATAATTCGTTCAATGGTGAAAACTTGGCAAACAAGTGCCTTGGATAAGTACCATGATGAAAACCTGGCAAATAGGCGTCATGCGTAAATCCCCATCTGCACTTGGGGGAAAATTCCTGATATGCATTCCCTCCATCTGCTATGCTTCTAGTTATGCACCCGTCTTCCTGTTATCCGTCCTCTTCATAAATCCCCCCATCCCACCTATCTTCTGCATCCTACCATCATATCTCGTTTATCTCCCATTCCCTCCATCCTTCTTGTGATCTTGATCAAAATAGGGGCACCTATCTATGCATGCTTTGGACACCTATTGGTATACATCCCCTTCATCCATGCTCTATCTTATTCCTTAGTCACCCATCCTATTCTCATCTAGTTATCTCTTTTATCTTCCCATCCACTTGTCTTTCGTCCCTCATGCCTCATTATATATGACATATCTAGAGTGGGGGCATCTGCTTCCTTTGTGACATAGTCCTTGGAGAAATCATCTATCATAACATCCCTTCATCTCTCTATCCATCTATCATAGCATCCCTTCCATCTCCCCATCTATCCTAGCATCCCTTTCATCTCTTAATCCTTCTGTCCCTATCCATCTATCACAGCGTCCCTTCCATCTCCCCATCTTTCTCTTCGTATCCAGCTATCCTAGCATCCTTTTCATCTCCCAATCCTTATCCCTCTATCCAATCCACCCAAACAATCCTTTTTCCTCCCGCCCATCCTCTCCCCTCATCCCATCTCCTAATCCCTTGTCATTGGTATCTAGCTATAGGCTTTACCCCATGCAATCCAATGTCATCCATCTTATCGTCATCACTTCTGCTTCTTTTGCACATCTTTTCTATCTCATCGTTCACCATTCATCTATATGGCATGTCATTTTCCCACTTCATCTTTGATGATTTGGATAACTATCCCATCCCTGAGCTTTATATAGTCACTATCGTCCAACATCATCTATCTTATCACTTCATCATTCATATATCTTGTCCCATCGTGTCGGTCCAATCATTTTATCCCCTTATCTAGGGTCATCTCATCCTCTTTCATCCATCATTTGTTGTCGGTCTTTAGTCGAACTACGTTGCCCCTGCGCTTTCACGTAGGCAAGGTCGATCATTTGATCTGCCCCCGAGGTTCCATCATCGATCTATCTTGTCCACTTTTCTCCTATTCTCCATCCTATCTTGGTCATCCATCAAGGTCTCCATCTTGGTCAGTCGTCCACCTTTCATCAAACTACGAGGGCTCTGCACTTTTATGTAGGCAAGGCTAATCTTTGATCGGCCCCCGAGCCCCTAGGTCTTTAGGTTTTGTCTGTCCCGTCTTTACCATCCATCGAAGTCTCTTATCTTGTCATGTCTCTCGTGTGTCGTGTCGTCAAGCTATGCTCTTAGTTAGCTGGTTCTTAACAAACAAGATTCACTTATATCATGAGATCCAATCGATTTTGAACATCCCGCGTCATAACGATCTTTTAATATCTGTCATCTTTGGTCTCAACAGGATGTATCCTTCCTAACAGACCTCATCAATACCATCTATCCCCTTGATCCTATGGCAAAGGACATTTGAAAGTGATTGCGATCTTTTGATGTTTTTGGCTTTTGTTTATCATTGGAGCTCCCTATCATCACTTGTCAAGGCCACCATAATCCATCATATTATGGTGTGTTTTGATTGGTCGAAAAACATAAGGAATATCTTGGATGGCAACAAGACAATGCGGTGAAACCGAAGATTTGGTGCATTAGGATTGTATTTCATTTTCCATTTCATCCTCTTGCATGTATCCCCCCATCCATTCATCCTTCATCCTTATCTCACATCTCTATCCAACCCCCATCCATTCCACTTAGCCCGAATCATCTATTCATATCCTTGGTCTTGTCCCCAGTCTTGTTACTAGCCTTGACCCCCCATTATCATCATCATCCATTATTATTATTCCCTATCCCTTCGGTGTTGTTTTGGGATGTATCCTTCCCTCATCAACAACACTTTCATCATCATCGGGAGGTATTCTTCCCTATCTTTTAGTGGTGTTTTGGGATGTATCCTTCCCTCATCAATACCACTCAATGGGATGTATCATTCCCTATCCTCGTGTTGTTTCGGGATCCTTCAATCCGTCATTGACAACACTCCATCCATCCTCAACCCATTTTGGCTTGTACCTTGACTGGGGCAACATCACCTTTTGAAATCCATTTGTTTTCCATCCATCTCCTATCGCTTCTCTTACTCTCTTCCCCATCACCTTGCATCATCTTCCTCATCTCCCCTTGCATCACATCATCTATTTCGAGAGCACACACGTGTTCTCTTCAACCCGCATGTCCTCGAGGGCATCCTTCATCTAATTTTCATCATCTTCTTTTTCCTTCCCTAGTCCGCTCCTTTGGATGACTGGGGCATCTTTTCCAATCTAACCATCTTCTTCTAGGTTCTATATTTTAATATTCTTTGAAATGATGCTACTTCGTAACACCATCTCAAAGAGGGGCAAAATGTAGACATCCAAATTTGGGCACTTAATTTATCTAAATTTATCATTTTTTGTCTAAACATCCTCTTATCCGAGTTAATTAAGTAATATTACTATTATTTAATTAATATCTTTAATTCTGCTAAATCCCTAAGGTATTTAATTAATAATTAAATACCTTACCCTCCTTAATTCTCTTTTCATCAAATAAATTAAATAAATATTCACGTTTGGCCGAGTTTCCTCTATCATTTTCATCTAATCCTAATCCATTTCCTAATCTCTTCATTAGGGATGTGCACATTCAATCGCCAGATTTAGGACCATGTCCATCTCAACTTGCAGAGTTTGGCTTCTAATCCTTATTTATTCTTCCTAATTACTGATTAATTAAAGCCTAATCATTCTCCAAGGAATTTTTAATTCCTTTTTATTCTTCCTAGATTCCCCTCTTTTATATGTGAATTTTTAATTCACATTCCATCCTTCCAAGGCTTCTAGAACCTTGGACTTGTCACAATCTCCACATGTGACCAAGTCCCACCTTTTTGGAGCCCACCTTTTATCCTCTAGATCATCCTATGAGTGTGAATTTTTAATTCACATTTATATCCCCAACCACCTTTCATTTTCCCATGTAGATTTTTGAAGAATTCCAAAATTCCTCAAAAGTCCCTTTCACTCCCACTTGGGGACAAGAAATCCCTTTTTGTGGAAATCTCCTCACTCCCCAAAGTGCATGTCATTTTCCACCTCATGTACCTTTTTGACAACTCATTTCCATCTCATCCCCCCTTGGCCACTTCACCCTCCACATGTCAAGATGTGAGGGCTTGTGGGTTCTCAACCCACCATAGCCCTTCATCTTGGCCTTGTTGGAGCAATCTTGACCATTGAATTCTCTAGAGAATTCAAATTCTCCTATAAATACCCCCTTCTCAAGGGCATTTCCAACACTTCTTCATTTGAGCAACCTTATGTTGCTAATTTGCATTCTCAACACTTTGCACTCTCATAACTACATGCTGTCCATTTGAATCCTCAAGCCTTTTCAATCATTTAGTCATCTTTGCTCATCATCTTGCATATTGATTCTTGCATTTAGACATTCAAACAATCATCTAAGGAGCACACAACCAATCCAAGTAAGGGCCAATCAAAGAGGTATCAACAACAAGGGAGGTAAAAATATTTGTGTTTCATTTTATTTGCATTCATTTTCGTTGAACCACTCTTTTGGCTAATCTTGAGGTGTCCTTGGTATTTTGTTATTCTTGCATTCTTAGTTATTTCACACATTTAGAGCAGTAGGAATTCCAAGGTATACACATATAATGAAAGACCATTCAAGAATTAGGATGTTGATGAACTTTGTGAGAGATTCCATATTCAACATAGATACTCAACACCTTATTATCCACAAGGGAATGGCCAAGCAAAGGCCTCAAACAAAACAATACTAAAAATATTGAAGAAGACTGTGAATGATGTAGGGAAAGATTGGAAAGTTCAACTTAATCCCACATTATGGGCCTACAGAATTAGTATCTAAATGCCAACAAGAGCAACACCATTTGCTCTTGTCTATAGAATAGAAGCCATTTTTCCACTAGAAATTGAGATTCCATCACTAAGGGTATCATTGAAGGGTCTTATAATGGATGAGGAGTACAGAGTTTCCCAATTGCACGAGCTGGAACACCTCGATGAGAAGAGACAATGAGAAACTAACCATTTGAAAGCATATCAATAGATGATGTCTCGTAGCAACAATCACAGAGTCAAGCCACGTACTTTTCAAGTCGGTGATCTTGTCCTGAAGGAAAATCCATGGAATCAGCAAGACAGAGAGAAGAAAGGAAATTTTGAACCTAATTGGTTGGGTCCTTACGTGGTCATATTAGTATATGGTTTAGGAGCATACAAGCTATCAATGCCAAAAGGGGACCTATTTGATGAACCCATCAATAGCATGTACTTGAAAAATTATTATGTCTAAAGCAATTATTCTCATCCATAAAAGTCCTGAAGAAATACAAAATAGCAAAAAAAGTCCTGAAGAAATACAAAAATAGTAGAAAAAGTTCTAAAGAAATACAAAAACAATAGAAAAATTCCTAAAGAAATATAAAAACAACAAAAAAAGTCCTAAAGAAGTCACAAAAAATAGCATAAAAAGTCCTGAAGAAATCACAAAAACAATAAAAAATTCTTGAAAGAAAAAACAAAATGTCATACAGTGAAAACTTGGCAACAGGCAGTCTATTGACAAGTAAAATACAAAAAAATCAAAAAGAAATTAAAAAAATGCAATAAAGATGAATAGTGAAAATCTGGCAAACAAACACTATTTGTAGCCCTCCATTTATTAGTTCATGTTTTGTACTTAGTTTTTTAGCTTTCATTTCATGCATCTTTTTATCATCATTTTAGAATCGTACCAGCATCATACTGTCATCATTTTTCCTAGAGTGATAACATCTTACCAGGGCTTGATCATTGTACATATCCATTTCAGCAAGTGTCAATACTAGGGGCAAATGTTGACAATACTAGTTGCAATCAACTTTTAGGTTCTACCAAAATAGATAGACAAATGGCATAAAATCAAATCATGCAAACAAACAATCAAATCCTATGAGCAGTTATCCAATCATTGATCCATATCATAACAATTTTTAGCACAATTCATATCATGACTCATATCTGGATGATCTAAAATCTGAATAATGTTTGGAATAGTAGTATTAAATAGTTTTTTGACTTTCGATATCATCTTTCGGGAGCACACTCAATGATGTACTGAAATAGAGTGGAAAAGAAAGATGATGATTTTTCTTTGCTTGTTGTCTTGAGGTTAACTATTGATTTGGTGCAAATATGTCGTGAGACATGATTTCCAAAACATATCATTGATGACAGTTCCAAATTTACATCAGAAAGTGGTTAGTCTTTGTCTGTTTATACAAAAAATTCTCAGGTCATCTCCGTTCAATTATACCTTGATGATTGTGTTTACTTGCTATATCAAAAACCATGAAAGTTGTACTCAAGTCATCATTGGTGCTAATTTCCCCTCTAATTCTTGTACATACTTCCAACATTTTAAAGGGCTCTATGATGATACAAGAAAGCTAACAAAAGGCTCAACAAATGATTGGTTTCATTTAGTTGTATTTAATGTACATATCTGCATACTGGATTTGCATTAGAGTTTTTGACCGACTAAACAAACCATCAATGACTGTCATGTCTCTTTGGACTATTTGTAGAGGACATTCAGACATTTGTTTCATTATCATTTCATCTAGATTATTATGTATCAATCATTTCCATCTCATTTCAATTCCATATCATTTTCATATCATTAACATATCACTTATTACTTTCTTATCATTCCATTTTCATTTTACACATTTGCATACCATTTTATCATCTTCCTTACTATTTCATTATCATATTTTATCATCATATTATCCTAGCATTCATCATATCATTATTTAATCATTTTCATATTCATCATATCATTTTATCATCATTATCATTTATTTATCATTTACCATCATTTCATCTAGGTCTTATACATATAATATAATTAAGCATTTATCATTCATTCCCATATCATGTAGGTCCTTTATCCTTTCATATCATGCATACCATTTTATCATATTTATTACCATTTTGTTATCATCTTTTATCTTTGTGTCATCATCTATTTTCATTTCACTTATCATTTCGTTACATTTTCATTATCATTTCATTTAGTATCATCTTATCATATCATTTTTCATTATCATTATTTTATCATTTTCATATTTTTACCATTCATTCATAATTTCATATTACATCATTATCATTTCTCAACCATTTCATATTCATTCATTTTATTATCATTATCATTTTCATATCATTAACATTTCATTATCACATCATATTCAATCCATATTCATTTCATTTATCACATCATTATCATATTCATTATTCATCTCATTTCATCCTACTTTTCATAGATTTATCATTTTCATATCATTTTACATAAACATTGCACATACATGCTACAAATTCATCTCATAAAGCATAAACATCCATTGCTCATCAAATCGTCTA
>VDFB02298810.1:0-63290 GCA_007258455.2 Sequoia sempervirens | reverse complement strand
ATGAAGACGATGTGATTCTAGTAAGTTCAGTTGTTACAGATGCTTCTCTAGTGATTCATGATGTTTTTGGATGTTTCTAGATCATTCTCTATCTATGTTGCATGCCCGCATTGATCGTTGTGCTTGTGATTAGAGATTTTCTTTTGCCTGTTCATGTTTTTCATGTTCATGGACGACAAGGTGTTCCAACATGTTGTGGATCTTTGAAGAATAATTTTTGAAGGTGTTTCGTGTTCGATAATTTTGTTTTGGGTCTTCATTATGTTGTGGCTGACCTTGGTCGATTCACATTGAAAATTATTTATTATTTTGGGCCGATAGTTTGCATATGTTTTATTATTTTGTTGAGGCCGATATGTAGCGGTGTAATCTTTTGTTGTGGATATATATAAGCGATTGTTTATTACATTTGAAGGTGTGCTTGTTTATGAGATGTGCGAATAATGTCCTAATCATTTGAAGGAAGAAGCAGAGTGTGAAGAAGTGTTCATGTGCTTAACCAAAACTATAATAAGGCATTAGTAGATGCTATTTACTCAGTTCAAAATCTTGTGGATGTAATCCGAATCCTTTTGTAAGACAATGAGTCTTCCTTGTTGTATTTGAGTAGTGAGTTCTAGGAAGTGCACCTAAATGCATGTGTATTCCCCATTTTATTCTTTATACTTTTAATAGGGTATAATCTTGTGGACTAACCTCCACTGTGGTTTTTCCCCTAACAGGGTTTCCACATAATTTTTTTTGGTGTTATGTGTATTTCTAATGTATTGATGTTTTTTGCTTTCATTGTTATTTATCAAATCTGAGAATAAGGTTAATAAGTTTGATAAGTTTAAATATTTGAGACAATTGATTCACCCCCCCCTCTTAGTTGTTTTCCCTTGTGTTTCCAACAATACACCCCTCTTGGCCCACATGTGGTAGGCCTTAGCCATCCATCATGGGGTGGTGTACTTAGAGGATGACCCCAACCTTGTTTCCCCTCCTCGTAGGCCCACAATTCCCTCAAATGCTTCAAACAAGATAAATCTTGGTTTAGGTCCTTAATCATGTTAGATAATATTGGGAATATAATTTCATATGATCAAAACATTATAAATGCCTTATCTATTTAATCATTCCATAACTACCAATATCCATAATGCATTGTGGAAGCTCTAATCATAATAGGAATTGGATGAGACACATGATAAGTTTGCCCAAAGCTATCCATCTAAGCCCAAGGGCACGAGCGTCCGACCAAGACAACCAACCCCTCGGCCCCAAGTGGAAAGAACGTCCAAACCAAGACCATTCCTCCCTTGGAGTGGTGTACTTAGTGGATACACTTGTACATGCTTTTCCTATCCATGCTGTCTTATCCATCCTCCTTATGATTGAGACTCCTTGAATCCATCCTGACAATCAATCATAGTTTGGCTTGATAGGGGAACCTTGAGAGGGGTGCTTGTAAACTATGCAACCCATATAATACCAAGAGCACAAGCATCTGACCAAGACAACCCACCCCTTGGCCCTAAGTGGCGGGAACGTCCGACCAAGACAATTCCACTCTCAGAGTGGCGTGCTTAGCATGGGATGCCCACAAAAAACATCCTCCTAACTTGCTCCTTTCAACCTTACATTTGATTCATCATAAATATATATACAATCTATTCATTCATAAAGAATCATAATTACTTATTAGGCTCAATAATTGCTGCAAGCATCATTATTAGACAATCATAAATATTATATATATATATAAATATATATATATATATATATATATATATATATATATATATATATATATATATATATATATATATATATATATATATATATATATTTGCTATCCACATGCCTAATGTACTTATCAAATATCCTTATTTAGATATACTTATCATCCATCAATTATATATTCATCAATCCTAATATATTTGAATATATTTGTCAATCATAACATATTTAAATATATTTATAAAGCATCAACTGTTATTTAAATTACTAATACATTTGATCCTCATTAATAACTAAATTCATAATTGTATTTGCCGGTATTGGCATGGTGTGATGGTTTATTGGTGGCATTGTTGTTCCTGCCACCAAGGTTCAAACCCCGTTGGGGTGGTATTGTTGAATGGTTGTATCCGGTTCATAGCTCTGGTCAAAAGCGTTTACCCCTTGAATAAAAAAAAAAAATTCATAATTGTATTTAATAATTCTTATTTCCTATATAAATAATTATCAACCTTTTTATGTAAACTTATGATGACACTTACCTTAGCCAACTCCTCTCTGTTTGTGATTAGATTTCAGAGAATATAATTCCCTGACAAAATATATTCTTCTTTCCTTATTCGATGCCCATTGTTTAGAAGCCTCCATCCTTAAATATCCTTGATGATATCAAGGGACATGCCTTTTAGATGCAATCACACCTTTTTGTATACACTAACTGCTACCTTTAATTGTTGCTTTTTGATTAGTAGATGACCTTTGGAATACTGCTGCTAAATATATTTTCCTAGTAATAATTAATATTGTCTTTCTATTAGGAGTCGCTGCCTTCCATATTATAATTATAAGCAGTATATAAATCATAACACCTTTAGTGTAACATATGCAATTCTATTAATTTATTTTGATCTTCTTTAATGGGTTGGCCAATTATATATGATGCTCTTGCCAAGCGTGGTCAACCAATCATTTGCTGTTCTTTTACTAATTAACACGGGTGTTTTAAGATGTATGCTGAATGAAATTTAAGTTGCTGGTAATTACATCTTGCTTTCTATTATTTTATATTTAATGTTAATGTGGTATATATTTATTTTGGTATTTAATATTTATGGTGCTATATTTGATATTTATAATTATAAAGATATCTTAGATTATATTCATTATTTTATTTTTGATATTTTATTTATTTGTATTTTTATTATTTCGTATTCTAATACTAAAGTATGATGGTTATTATATTATTTCAATCTTGGGGGGATATGACAAAATTCCCTATTAGAGTACCCCTATCAGAGTACACAAAATTTAAAGTTGATAAGGTATACAAATTATGATTGGAATAAATCAATTGATACTCAGAGATAAACTACCAGAGCTATTCTTTCTGTGTGTATTGTTATCTATTGAAATTGCACCCTGTTGAATATGAAAATCAATATTTTAGTGTAACATGGGAAGACCTCTAAAGCTATGGATTACTTGTAGGCAGAGGTCAACCTCTAGAGAAGGCTGGCTTCCTAGCTGGTAATATCACCTCTAGACTACTGATTTCTGTAAGGTAAAGGGAGAAGGAATGCTGAAAATGAATAAAACAAGAACTGATAAACACTACTTCCTATGGTGATACACCTAACTTTAAGATGGATAATGAAACTTAGAAATTTAAACACTTGACACAAACTGATAAGAAATATTTTTTTTTGCACAGCTTATTGCAGTAAGTTTTTACATAAATATTTCACTAAAAGGTTGAAATACAAATAAACCAACAAAAGGAAGATACTCTTCACAATTGAAAAGTTACATGTATTCCTTAAACACAATTAGTAACATGCATAAACTCATATTTGCAGAAAAAAGCAAAACTCATGAGACAAAGCTTGAAGGAAAACTGAAAATTTCACAAAGAGCTTGATCAATCACTTACCATGCATAAGATTGCAAGAACAAGAAGGCATAAATTTCTTAATCAGAAAGAAACAAGGTATCCTCTGTATTTTATATCCAAAGAGCCGAGTTACAAAGAAATTCCAATACTGTAGCAAAGGACTCTAAAAGTCACAATGCTTTCAAACTACATAATTTGAACTAACTCTTAAAAGAGTTACAAAAGTGATTAAGTAGCTAAAGCCCAAGTGGTTCCACCAAAAAAGTTTCTAGAACTCACCTTGGGTTGGATGCCCCCAAAAAGCCTAGAATATAGCACCTAAATCTTCTCTAAAAGGGCTCATAATAGGTGAAAAATTCAAGCATGACTTGATCAAACCGTAACCACTCCTAAAAATGCTCCAATTTGAGCAAACATGCCTATATTCTTTCCACAAAGTGATAAAAACACCCTACATCTTCTCCTCATGTTGGCAAACAATAAATAACCTCCCTAGATGCTTTTAAGAGCATAAATGAAAGCATATCTTTATCTCCCCTCAATCAACCAAGTCATCTTTATTGCATTTAATAATAACAAAATGACTTAAGGTTTATAATTACACCTTAAAATCATATGTTTTACAATTGAACCACATGCAAATAAAACTTAGTCAATAACTTTAATAGTACGTACAAGCATAAGTGATCTCATTTCCAAGGTGAGGTGGCATATATGTGTCATAAAGACTCCACTAAAGGTGTGATGTGGCACTTATATCTCATAAGCATATCACAAGTCTTCCTAAGAAACACAAGGCATGAACATTTTTGTCTAATGCAATACTACCCCAATGTAGCCGTGGGGTCATATATTAATTGGCACTTGATTTTTTAAAAGATAAGGAAAAATGCCAGTCTTCTATCGACATTTAGGATTATGAAGCCCTAAAGGTAAATAAAATGAAATTTGATTTTACTTGGACTTTGAAGCTTCATGAAGAAGCTTGGCCGACAGTGATGATGGTTTGTTCATAGAGCTCTCTATAGGATTTTCATGGTGGATCTTCATAGTTACAAAGGCATATTTGTTCAAAAATTCGTCAATTTTCTCCATGGAAACACAGTGGTAAGCAATTTTAGAAGTAACTTTGACAAAATACCTTTAATACCACTTGATTCTTTTTTATACAAGCCTTCCATGGCCGCGGCTCATGTAGCCATTTTTATTTGCTCTCATTCACTTTTTTATTTCTGTGTCTCCTTTTTGCTTGGCTGCGGGTCCATCATGAGGGTTTTGGAGACAAAGCTCTTCGTGGGACTTCATAGATCTTCGAGCATTAAGTCAGGTAACTCATTTTCTAATGGCCTTTTCTCTTTGACTGCTTTTACATGGTCTAAAGATAATCTTCATACTTTTCATGGCCGTATATTCTTCTGGAACCTTGATTTTTTAAAAGGAGATTTCTTCATTCGTAGGCTAAAACTAGATGATTTTAATGGCCACCATGTTTTTTTTGTATTTGAGTCTTTTCTAGAAACCCTTATGTATGCTATATGCTTTACTTTTTCTGTTGATGTACTCACTGTGGCCGCCATGGAACCCTCCTATTTCTATATTTTGGAGTTTGCAATCTCTAAATCTTCAAACAAAGACATTATACAGGTTTCATTTCCTCCAGAGATTTTGTGGCCTCCACTTGTTCTGGGAATTTTTTGCGCTTGAGATTCCATTTACATATTTTGGGTTTTACCCATTCGACTCAAAAACTCATTTTCTAAGTTGAGGGTTCATAATCCTAGCAAGCTGTGGCTTTAAATCTTCATTTTCTGACTTTAACCAACTATTTATCGTGGGCTTTTATTTTAGCATTCATTCTCTAGAAAATAGCTCCGCTAATAAGAGAGTTTCTAAAATGGGAGTTTCAATTGAATAAACAGAAGCTTTTCTTATACACAAAACAATGAATATTCTTGTTCCCCTGTGCATTTTATTTATCATGGTTGCAAACCAGAATTTCATGGAAAATCTCGAGGGTTTGCTTTATGAATTTCTATAGCTTAAGACTCTTTTCCTCACACTGTATTTGATGACTACATGTAAAACCCCAGATGGATCTCCTCATTTTGGTCTTTTCTATAAATACAAAAGACAAAACTCCATGGCTGTTAGGGTTTTTATCCCACAAGGGACAACCCCACTTGGGTTATCTAAACCCATGATCATCACTGTTGCTTCTCTTAATTTTCATTTTTATGTTTGACAAGGCAAAGACATACAAAAAAAAACCCTCCACTGTATGGCACATTTTTGAAGATCTCATTTTCAATCTTAGAAAATGAGTCATTTCAAACACAAATTTTGATAAAACTATATGAACATTTTCAAAGCTACTGACTATCCTTTATAAGTTTATCGTCCTTTTACATTATAAAGGACAATCCTTTTATCCTTTTCCAACAATATCATCATAATGCTTCCTTTAGACTGTTTGTGCATCATGGATTTTGGAAGCTACAACACTAAAACTGTCCTTCAACCCAACAACTGTGACATCATGCACAATCTCATCTGGGATACAATCTAAACTATCCTTATATCTTTGATTGTTTAAATGAGTCAATGCTTGTAAACTTATAATATCATTCCATGATTGATGAATAATATTCTTTAGTTCTCTAAAGCATTATGATTCCATTGTACATATCTCTATTGCTTGTATCAGTGAATATAACATATACATTGCTATGAAAGATAAACTTATCTCTGATTGTATCATAATGTTTTGGAAAGCTTAACAAGCTTATCACATCAAAACTTTGAATGTTAGCACGTTGGGCTCAACCCTTATGGGAGCCACATTTATCCCACGTGCTAAAATTTATCAAATTAGATTAGAAACACAAATGCACCTATATTTGCACATGAAGCAAACATATTAACTGTGAAATAAATGCATATTTTTGATTTGTTTGATGACTTCAATGGTTTTTTGGGACATCCAGGATACACATGCTTGTTTAATGCAAATTGAGATCAGTATATATATGCATAGGTATTTGTTCATGTAAAGCTAGAAACTTTTCATTGCTTAGTGCATAGCTCTAACATCATTGTTTATGTCAAATGCAGGAACTAGGAGCAACGTGAAACTAAGAGGAACAGATGCAACTTGGGACAACAATAGGACAAGATGACACATCAACACCAGTCATTCATAGGAAATGACTGGTTTCATTCTTTATATGCACATTTCTTTTACTTATTCATGTATATTCTTTTCTTTGTTTGTATTGAATAAGCTAAGTCAATATCATGGCTTGTGTGAGATAATGTACACTTATACATTCAATAAAGATTACTCTGTTGTTCAGAAAAGATTTGAATCTTTCTTCTGTTACATGCATATGTATGAATGCAGTAATTTGTAATTGTAATATTTTATGGATTATTTCATTTATGCATCTAAATGTAATATAGGAAGGATAATTAAAAAAATGTACCTCTCTCCTGATTTCTAAACACAAAGCTCAACCTAATTGAGCAAGTAGTGAAATTAGGTAACATGCATGTGTTAGCAAAGTAAGCTTCAACATATTGTAGCTTTATCTTCCACTATAGTCAAAAACATGGAAGCTTCCAACACAAATTTTGAAGCAATATAGCTAGGTTGAATTTTGTGTGATCTCCAACTTCCTCAGACTCCAGTGACTGCATTTTTCTCTGATGATCAAGGTGTACTGAAATTTGTGGAGAATCAAGTTTATCGTGCTTGCACCAACACGTTGATGTTCATCATCACTACATCAAACAAGTATTTGATTTTGAGGAAAATTCTCTCGTCTACTGTACTTCTCAGGGGCAGTTTGCTAATCTAATGACTAAACATATTGCTTCTATTTTCTTTGTCAAATTTTGAGACAAACTTGGTCTCCGGTTAAGTCATGTACTGGTCAATGATAGCTAGCATTAATTGATTGTGATGTGGTAATAATACATTAATAATCTCTAAATAAGGTAACTAACCACCAATCTAACTTCTTCATTCATTAATAAATGCAACATACCCACATTGGAATGTGCCACAAATCTCTCAATCTTCATGTATTCATTCTTGTAAGCATGCCCCTAGAACTTGTACAACTATTTTGGTATTCAAATTTTCCAGTGGTGCCAAAATAGGAAGGCTGGAACATGCACAAGTAAATTACACCAAATAAACTTTTAAGAATCATTTCTATTGAGAAACACAAGAGGATAGTTAAGAACATAAGCAAGTAATGAATTCCACGAGTTTAATCAATGGATGAATGAAGCAAAAATTTCTTTGACGTATAGGTGGACGCTCAACAACTCCAATCTGTATTATACCATGTTTCAGAATTAGAAATAATAATAGACATGTAAGTCTAAATTCAATCGAATTTCAAAATGCCAAAACAATATTTTTGAGAGAATGTAATGAAGAAAACTCAATTCTTTAGGAACATATAAATTTTTGTTGTAAATCTAATGACAAATTTTGACTGTTAGAGAGATCTCAAGCCAACTTTTGGAAAGAACCATTGGCACTATAAATTGAGGTTTATGTTTTGAGATTTATCATAGGATATATTCATCAAGTTTCATTGAGGTAGGAACATAATTGTTCTAATAAAGAGTAATTTGTTATATTCATTTTGAACAAGGTCATAATGTACAATCATGTCCATACCCAACATGATCTTTTCCACACTCATTGAAACAATGGAAATGCATGGATCTACCTTGTAATCTACAAAATTGACCTAGTGAACTTTGTCTTGTGGACCAAATTCACCACTACATTTAATATCTTGAGTAGATCATTTCATACAAGGGTCTTCTTCTCCTAAGTCCTTTTCCTTGATTAGAGTAGCTCTAAATTCATGATTAAAGATCAAGGACTTCAATATTAGGCATACATGTATCTTAGATAAATTTGATACAAATCAAGGTAAACCCAAAATTATTACATAAGTCTATTTTAAATTACATTGTGGGCCCATAACCCACAAATTCCAAGATCATTTTTAAAATTCGGGAAAAACTGATGTTGTTTTGAACTAGGTGGAATAAAACAATACTTTTCTAAGATATGAAAATCATCCTATTGTTAAACATGGGGATATGTCAAATCTGTACAAGAGGAGTGGCAACCTCCAATTGATATGGAAGTTGGCTAAGAATTAGATGTTAGTGCTAATCTATAAATTTAAGTTCTACTAAGAGTTCATGGGTGATGATTGTTTGCTATGAATTCTAAGACTTTGTACATCTTTCATTTTTTATTGGACTTGATAAATCCAATAATTTTGTACTTGAGTATTATCTATGAAATTCATACTTAGAAGGTTATAACAAGTCATTTATTACCTATGAGTCTATGACAAGGTGATATATGTTGAAGTATGTTTGACTAGGTTGAGTGATACAAAGACCCTATAAATTATTTTAAATCCTCATTATAAACGAACTTGCCTTAAAATTTGGTTGAATGTTTACACAAAATGCAACAAGGGTAATCAAGAGTTTGTATTCATTACTCTGAATCCTTGTGGTAATGAAATGAGATAAAACTTGTCTTAAATAATAAATCTTGCCAATTTCCAACCCATGGTTTTGTTGTTGAGAGTTATTAGGAAATAGTAGTACATAAGCCAAAAGAGTATTGGACAATAAATTGTCCTCATACTTTAGAGGATATTATTAACCTTATTGGTAGTTAAACTGAGGCAAGTATGCTAACAAATACTCTACAAGGACATAGAGTCGGACATAACCAAGACAATCAAATCGTCTTTTGGTTTATAATTTCCAATTCCTATTTGTATGAAAGTATCACAGCCAAAGTTAATTACATCACAAGAAGGAGAAATGTCTTAAGAATTACAAATCCACAAGGTTGATTTGGAATCTCGGTAACTTTAAGAGCACCTTAGCTTGTGATTGCTTGAGGACAAGCAATATTGCGAAGGGCAGATTGTCATGCCCCACCATAAATCGCAAACTCTTGTAAGGAGATCACAACCTTAATAAATCAAATATTAAATGTGATCCTAGTAAATAGATCAATTAAGGTTAAAAGGATATTAATAACAACAATTCCAAAAAGACATTTAATTAAATTAAATTAAGAGTTTTTGGCAACGTTGAGGTGTGACTCCCTCCACTTAGGGAGATATAAAAAGAAATAAATCTCACTTGAAGAAGGATCAATTTGGATTGATATGGAATGAATAAAGAAGATTGGAAAATAAAAGTGAATTACAAATCAAAATAAGAGATCTATGGGAATAAATATTATTAGCAAGAATATTATTGGGAAGTAAGTTATATATATAATGGTACTTACAAAAATTATTGATTAATTGTGAATAATCTACATGCCTCTATTATATGTGATAAGGGATTCATAGCATAGAGAAATGATTGCAAAATAGGAAGGTTGGTCAACCTTTCGAGTTCACGAGAGGTGAAGGCCCAACATACCTGCAATCAAGTATGCCTCCTATAGGGGCTTAAGCCTTGTGGGCCAGGAGGCATATGCGTGCTCTCAGGCTTGGTGGAAGGGAGGTAGTCTTCATGCTCTTATCAAGCATGGCACCCCTATTGCCACCCATAGGGGATTAAGCCTTGTGGGATGGGAGGCTTATTAGTGCTCCTAGGCATGATCAAGGAGGACAACCATTCTTCAAGGTGGACTGAGGGAAGGGAGGTCCACCTTCCATGCTCTTGCAGTACAAGGGCGACCAATCTTGAGATTGCGATTTGTAAAACATTTCAACAAATTCCTAATAAGATTATTATGGGAATCCATATTGGAATGACTATTGCATTAATTAGAATAATGATGTGACTAATGTGCATGGATATCATGATGTTTACTAATGACTAATAATACATATATATATTATCATGGCTTATGAGCTATAATGTCAATTTCTAGTGACTAGTATTGTGTGTGTTGGAATAAGTTTGTCATTGATGTCAAGGTTGAGCTGTGTGCTTATGTAGTTGAGCTGCTGACTTGCTTGAGCTGTCTATCTACTTGCTTGAGCTACCTGGGTGGTTGGTTGAAGTGCCTCCCTGTTTGCCTCAGCTACTTGGTTGACTGCTTCAGCTAGTTACTAGCCTACTTGTCAACATATGCCAAATTTCAACTAAGGACAAAATTCTATGTCAATGTTCTTAAAATCAGATTTATACCTGGAAGTATATATTGAAAGAGAGAGTATCGCAATATTACATTGGTTAATGCTTTTAGTAGTTCCTTCATACACACCTGTTGAGCCTTGAAGACTTTATGTATGAAGTGACTTCTTGTTGATAAGTGGCAGTAGTCTCAACGGTGTATGCCTTCATGGCATCTCGAAGGGTGGCTTATGTGATTCTTTTATAGGCGACGGTTTCAGCATTAAAGCACTTTATTTGTATATGCCTGGGAATATAAGAGAGGTCTCTAGTTTTAAGCGGTTGTTTCTTTGACCTTAATCTGAACGACTTGGATATTAAACGAAAATGGAGGCATATAGAATATCATTTATCAATCGATGCCTGAATCGATTTAATAGTAGTTTTTAGAATCAAATACCATTTGAAATATAGAAGTACGTAACACACGACTTCTGTTATTAAAGGATTTTGTAGTGTTGAAACTTTAGACAACTCCTTGGCATGTTTCTTTCTCTATGGACGGTTTGAGCTTTTGTGGAGTTGGCCTTTTATAGTTGCGATGCCTTTTTTGTCTTGAGATGAACGCAACTTACACAAGGTATTAGAGCTACTGAAGCCAAGCATATTTTTCTGAGTTTGTGGTTTCTAAAGAATATTCAAAACATTTTTTTCAGAGAGAGCATACACATTCAAAAGATAGAGTAATAACGGGAACATTGGGATGAGCTGGATGAAAATGGAGATCCCTGTTGAATAACGATATGGAGTAAGCAAATCAACTGTTATCGAAATGTGAGATTTGTGTTTTGTTCGTGGGCTGTGTGAGAGAGCTGATGCGAGTTGATAAATGAAGTCAAATTTCTATAAATGGTCATTACTACTCAAAGTATGCTCCTATAGGATGTTGTGATAGTGTGTGGAAGGCTGTCGGTCTTATAAGCAAGTCATTACATTATTAATATATCCTTGATTGAGTAGCGTTGAGTATGCATGGAATAGCACTCAGATTCTTGGTGGTGTGTCCTATGTGTTAAAATGTTTTAATTGATATAAAAAATGAAATTATGAAGTGTATGGGAGGTCTGTGGTTGAAGACGTGATGCCAACAAGGAGTTATTTTTGTATTGCTTTTTGTCTTTATCTGATGTAGGGGTTGCATTTGTATCCTTGAAAAGGTTCGAGCTGAGTGAAGTTTATTAAGCATTGAACTACATAATGCACTAGCTGACTGAAGAAGAGTAGCTGAGTTATGTTGATCAAGTGAAGGAGTTTATGTGAGTGTGACGGGCTGTTGGGAATTGTGTGTTTTGCTTATATGAAGATTTGTGGATTACAGTGTGTTTCAGATTATTTGAAGACTTGGATGAAGAAGGTTGTTTTCAGTTTGAGTGTGGAATAGGTTATCTTGGGTGTGTAAGACAGAGGATGTGGCATTTTAGATGTCTATTTTTGAACAGCGTGTATGTGGTTGAGAGCCTCACAGTGCATGTGAAGCCATTGCTTGAATCAATGTTTTGCAGATTTGTATTCAAAGATTGGAGTTGGTGCTTCAGTGTATTCAGAGTTGGTGCTTTCAAAGGAGGGTTGGTGCTTCAAAAAGAGTTGGTGCCCTTTGGAGATAAATAAAAGCAATTTTTTGTTGTGGTTTTTTACCTGAAAGGGTTTTCAACGTAATCTTGGTGTTTGATGATGCTCTTAATGTTCTGATTTCTGATTTACTTGGTGAATCTGGTTTAAAGTTTTAAAAAGTTCTAAAATATTGATTCACCCCTACTCTCCACCAACCCCCCCCCCCCTATCTTTCAGTATTTCCTATGTGCTCTTCAGTGTGCAGGACATGAACCATAATTTATATCTTATAAAGGGCATTTCAATTGGTAAATTTATAATCTTAAATGTATTATATTTCTTATTTTGGTTGAAATTATGGTTTTAGGACAAAATCACAGAATATTCCAAATAGGGGACATTACACCTTAAGACTTATGCTACCTTATGTTATAGTCTATTGTCTATTGGGCTTTTTAGTTTGACCCTCATTCAATTTAGTGTTTATGTTTTGGTGATCTTTGATGAGTCTGAGTAGCTGTTACAACTTCAATTTCTCATTATAGTTTTGATGCCACTTTTGGGTGGTCATTTTTCTCTCATTAGTTTTTATGGGTATGGGGTCCATGTTGCAATTGTGATTTGATAATACCTTTTTCAGTTCTAGATTCAATAAATCTTAGTAAAATTTAAACAATAGTTTTTTATTGGTTAACAAATTACTGCTTGACTAATTTAAAATGTACCACATCATTGTAAGGTGGGTGAAAAAGATACTAGCTCCCTTCTTATATTGTTCAAGCAACAAATTCCATTACAGTTGAAATTTGTGTATATCCATACACATCATCACAACACTTTAGATGAAGACTTAACACAACATAGCAAGCCTGGCTGCAGTATTTTGGCTTGTAGTTCTGCTTTATCCCCTATATTCTTATGGTATGTAAGTTTGTAACCTTATAACAAGGTAATTTCTATATCATAGTCCTTTAGATCCTAATGAAGATTTTCTTACAAAACTATGTATATTTTGTATTCTTCAACTTCTAAGATCCTATCATCAAAATATAGTTTCTTCATTTTATTTGACTAGTTTTAGTGCCTGTCTTCCCTACAACATAGTTATGTGGTGCCCTAGCTTGCTTTGCACAGAGAATCTCTTTTTTTTTTCCCAATACAACTTTATCAACTTTCTTCATTGCAATTCATAAAATTTGTTGTCATAATTTGTGGACTATGGTAAGATGGTATATATTTACTAGTCTATTTCATTTTCTATGACAATATTGTTTTAGATATTGGCCACATAAATAATTAAATTAAGAAAATTACTATCTCACGTAATCTTATCTCACACATTAATTGGTTTTGTGGTTGATAAAAATACCCTATTTTTATCCTTTTGATCTCCATGAATGCTTTGTTGCCATTGATACTGTTGAACGCCTGGGAATTGATGGCTATTTTAGAAACAACATCAAACAGGGATTGAATTATCTATACAGGTCTGTCCTTTTAATCATTTCCTTATTTTATTTAAAAGGAAATTTGAGGAGAAAAAATTTACACATTCAGGTTAATGTTTTAATTGCAAGAAAAATAATTGGTCTCACCAGTCTTACAAGTTAATTTTCTCGTTTAGATGTTAGAATAATGGAGGAATCTAAAGGGGAAGAAATGATAAAATTGTAAATGTCATTGATAACGCTATGGGCTTTAGGATCTTGAGACTACATGGCTATGATGTATCTTCAGGTACAAAGGTGGTATTTTTTGGCTAAGTATTGTGTAGTTTGATGTATCAAACATTTCTTAGAACCTATGAAGAAACAATATTGGATTTAACTTCTATATAGTCAAAATTTTGTAATTTCAAGTTTTTTAAGTTTATTAGCAATGTTTGAGTAAAATTAGAGAAGTATTCTATCAAAGCATCCTATCGAGATAGGATTACTTGCTGAACTTGAATGGCTTAAATTCTATTTGAATACATGCAAATAAACAATTAATAGTTGTTCATGTTTTCTTCTAAAAGTTCTATTTTTTTTTGAAAATGAATGAGGAAAGTTCTTCAGTTTTGATGACAAGACATATAATGATTAAGACTGGAGTTAACTTCAATATTGTTGATTTTTAAACTATAGAAAGTATGTCATGACTGATGAGCCCTTTCATTGCATATATTCATTATAGTTTGCTTCATTTGTTAAATATGTATATTTCTAGAACCTTTCAAGTAAATCAAACTTACATTCAGGTAGACTACGAATTGAAATATCGATTCCATTGGAGTTTACCCTGACTAGAGGCAAGATCTTATATAGAAGGCTTCTGCCATAGAGATAATTCTTGGTTAGTGAAGATCCTTTATAGGTAAGAGTTTATTACTCAGCCCATGCCCTCTACAAAAGTAAATAGAAGATGCTTAATCATAACATGCACACTATTTCAGTTCTTTATTAACCTCTTCCATACATGAATTTTCCTTTGATATATGAGTTGAAGAAGTATGTAACAATATTTAAGCTCTTCATTAAGCTCTTAC
The DNA here is from genome assembly GCA_007258455.2 of Sequoia sempervirens. Lineage (NCBI taxonomy): Eukaryota > Viridiplantae > Streptophyta > Pinopsida > Cupressales > Cupressaceae > Sequoia > Sequoia sempervirens. Next base: position 48,408 of record VDFB02298810.1, on the reverse strand, counting down.
ATTTATATGAATTTCCATACAATATATGACCTTAATGATTCAAAATCTCTTCATTTTCCAACTTACCACTAACAAGCATTAACTTTGTATTTTTTATTATTGATTTGTGTATTACAAGTAATTTAGCTTTTCTAGCAAATAATTCATTTTCATATACAGGTTGCCTATATGAACAATCACAAGTATCTTGAGCTGGCTAAATTGGACTTCAATACACTGCAGTCCATATACCATAAAGAGCTTCAACAAGTCCATAGGTATTGTTTTCTTAATTTTGATAAAAGTATCATTTTAATATAAATAGTTTAGCAATTTAAATAGTAATTGTATCTTGATAAGATCAATTTTAGTACAGGTGGTGGATAAATTCTAGCTTTATACATTCTCAATGAAGGAGAAGCATTGGCACTTGAGATATTGATGGGATTCAATTACATTGTTGCCCTTAGAGAAGAAAATTCTCCATTCCTTCTCACAATCTGAACGTAGTCATCAAGGAGCTTTGCACCTAGCGCATAAATTTGTTTTGTACATCTTGTTGAACTTGATTTACAGAGTGTTGCTTTTTTGTGAATGTTTTACCTCCTTTATCAATGTTTACTTCCTTTTTATGTTCTTTCTCTCATAATTTTGTTTTTTTTTTCTTTCTATTTTTTCATTTTTTTCCTAAGGGTTTTGTACAGTGTGCACGTTGGTCTATCGGTACATATTGTTCATACGTGGTTTTTTTTCAATTTTATTTTTATTTGTTCTGTTAGCTGGTTTGTTCTATTTTTTTTGGTTTTTTTGTTGTTTGGTTTGTGGTAGCAGAAAAAGAGGCAGAGCAAAGGAAGCAGTGAATTGATGTAGACAAAATACTTCTTCGAGGTAAATTTTCATACACTTTCTCTTTATTATAAGAAATAATAGGTTCATCTTGATGAAACTAAAAGAAATTATTGACTAATTAAAATTGGGGACAACTCCCATAGAACAATTGAAATTATATAAAATAAAAAGAAATAAATAAAACTTATTCGTTGGTTTGATCTTGTGTTCTATTTGTCTAAATTCACTACTATTGTTTGACTTCATCAATTTCATTTTAGAAGTGCAGGTTTAAAGATTGAAAATATTTCATTTTGTCTAGAGGTAAATCCTTTTGCAATATTCCTTTGTAGGTAGCTTCACAGAGAACTCAAGTTTTGGCTGTAACAAAAAATCTAGACCAATATCAACGAAAAATTTCTTATCGCAGGGTTTGCACTATAGTTGCTAGGTAAGAATTGTTTAGGTAGATTGTGCATTAATTTTCTACCCTATTATTCATGCCCAAAAAATATCCATAATCAGTAACACTGACATGTATGCTTTCTAACAAGGTTTTAAGAACTTGCTAGGATCACATCCTTTTAGATGCTATTGATATGTGATTTATTTTGTATAATTTTTATATGTTTTGTTTGTCAGTTGGTTCAGTTTTTTTCAGTTATTGGTTTTTTTGGTTTGTGGTAGTAGAGGAAGAGGCAGAGCATAGGAGGTAACAACTGGTAGAGGTAAAATAATTCTTCTAGGTAATTATTCTTACACATTCTCTTTATTATAACAAGTAAAGGGTTGTTTATCTTGGTAGAATGATAAGGTATTACAGATTGTTAAGTAATTGGAGAGACACCTCTTCCTATTTGTTATAAGAAAATAACATCTTATTAACTTATTATACTTTCTTTGAACTTTCTTGCTCATGAACCCAAAATTTATTTATTTATTAGCATTTATTGAGTTGTATTTATCACTACCATGTTTAGATTCAATCTGTTGTTGTTAGTTGAGAGTCTCTCCACTAATGGTGGTTGTGCAATTATCTATCCCATGTGTGCCAATATCTTAGTTTCCTTTCCTCTAAGCAGTGGAGATGGTTGTGGTGACCCTTACTATTGAGTCTACTGCAACAAGAACAAGTACATAACTTCTAAATATTCCATTAGTCTCACATTGTTGCAATTTTTGTTTATGGTAACATCACTTCCTTAAGACTTATGCTACCATATGTTGATGTTATAATCTATTGTCTATTGGGATTTTTAGTGTCACCCTCATTTGCTTTAGTGTTTATGTTTTGGTGATCTTTGATGCCTTTGAGAAGCCATTACTACTTACTTTAATTTTCTCATTATAGTTTTGATGCCACTTTTGGGTGGCCATTTTTCTCTTATTAGTTACATTGGTATGGGGTACATCTTGCAGTTGTTATTTGATAAGATTTTTTTTAGTTCTAAATTTTGTAAATGTTAATAAAATTTATACAACAGTTTTTTCTTGGTTAACAGATTACTGCCTCGCTAATTTTTAATATGTACCACATCATTGTAAGGTGGGTGAAAAGGATCCTAGCTCCCTTCTTCTACTATTTAAGCAACAGATACCATTGTAGTTGAAACTTGTGTATATCCTTACACATCATCACAACACTCTTGATGAGGACTTAACATGACATAGGAAGCCTCGTTGCAGTATTTTGGCTTTCAGTTATGATTTAGCCCCTCTCCTCTTATGGTATGTAATGTTATAACAATATAGTTTCTACATCACAGTCCATTAGATCCAAATGAAGAGTTTCTTAGAAAACTATGTATATTTTGTATTCTTCAACTTCTATGATCCTATCATCAGAATGAGAACAACAAATTCATCATTTAATTTGACTAGTTTTAGTCCCTGTCTTCCATACAACATAGTTATGTGGTTCCCTAGCTGCCTTTGAACAACAAATCTATCATTTTTCCCAATATAGCTTTATCAGCTTTCTTAATTGGAATTCATAAAATTTGTGGTCACAATTTGTTGAGACAATGGTAAGATGTTATATATTTACTATTCTATTTCATTTTCTATGACAATATTGTTTCAGATATTGGCCACATAAATAATTAAATTAAGAAAATTGCTATCTCACATAATTTTATCTCATGTTTTAATTGGCTTTGTGATTGCTAACAATACCATGTTTGTATCCTTTTAATCTTCATGAACGCCCTGTCACTATTGATACTGTTAAACGCCTAGGAATTGGTAGCTATTTTAGAAACAAAATAAAATAGTGATTGGATTATGTATGCAGGTGTCTCCTTTTAATCATTTTCTTGCTTTATTTAAAAGGAAATTTGAGGAAAAAAAGGTTCCACATTTAGGTTAAAGTTATAATTGCAAGAAAAATAATTAGTCTCACCAGTCTTGCAAGTTACTTTTCTCGTTTAGACATTTGAATAATGGAGGCATCAGAAGGGGAAGAAATGATAACCATTGTAAATGTCAATGATGTTGCTATGGGCTTTATGATCTTAAGACTACATGACTATGATGTCTCTTCAGGTAGAGGTGGTATATTTAGGCTAACTTCTGTGTAATTTGATGTATCAAACATTTCTTAGAGCCTACAGAGAAACAATATTGGATTTAACTTCTATATGGTCAAAATTATGTAATTCCAAGTTTTTTAAGTTTATTAGCCATGTCTGAGTAAACTTATAGAAGTATTCTATCTAAGCATTCTATCGAGATAGGCTTAACTGCTGAACTTGAATGGCTTAAATTCTATTTGACTGCATGGAAATAAATAATTAGTAGTTCATGTTTTTTGCAGAAGTTCTATTTTTTTTTGAAAATGAGGAAGGAAAGTTCTTCAATTTTTTTGCAAGACATACAGAGGGGTTGAAGACATGTTAAGTCTCTACAAATGTTCCCAAGTAGCTTTACATAGAGAAATGATAATGAAAGAAACAAAAACCTCCACAACAAGTTATCTACGAAATCTTCCCGAAACAAAGCATTCTTGTTCTCTTGCAAGAGATGTCATTGGATCTTCTGCTATAAGTTTTAAGGTAAAAACTAGTCAACTATTAACTAGGCATATATTGATTAAGAGTGGAGTTTGCTTCAATATTGTTGATTTTAAAAATATACAAAGCATGCCATGACCGATGAGCCCTTTCATTGCATATATTGATTATAGTTTGCTTCATTTGTTAAAAATGTATATTTCTAGAAGCTTTCAAGTAAATCTTATTTAGTTTCAGGTGGACCATGAATTGAATATGGATTGCATTTGAGTTTACCTAGACTAGATGCAAGATCTTATATAGAAGGCTTCTGCCATAGAGATAATTCTTGGCTAGCGAAGATCCTTTATAGGTAAGATTTTATTACTCAACCCATGTCCTCTACCCAAGTAAATAGAAGATGCTTAATCAATACATGTGCACTATTTCAGTTCTTTATTAACCTCTTCCATATATGAATTTTCCTTTAACATATAAGTTGAAGGATGTAACAATATTTAAGCTTTTCATTAAGCTCTTCCATTTATATGAATTTCCATATAATATATGACCTGAATGATTAGAAAACTCTTCATTGTCCAACTTAGTGCTAACAAGTATTAACTATATATATTTTTAGTATTGATTTGCTTATTAGAAGTAATTTAGCTTTGATGGAAAACAATTCATTTTCATATACGGGTTGCCTTATATGACTTGGGTAAATTGGACTTCATTACAGTGCAATCCGTATACCAGAAAGAGCTTCAACAAGTCCATAGGTATTGTTTTCTTGATTTTGATAAAAGAATTATTTTAATATAAATAGTTTAGCAAAATTAATAGTAATTTTATCTTGATAAGATCAATTTTAGTACAGGCAGTGGATAGATTCTAGTTTTATACATTCTCAATGAAGGAGAAGCATTGGCACCTTAGATATTGATGGGATTTAGTTAGACCGTTGCAATCAAAGGAGAAAATTCTCCATGCCATCTAACGATCTGGATGCATTCATCGAGGATATTTGCCACTTGTACAAAAATCCTTTTTGTACATCTTGTTGAAGTTGATTTACATAGTGTTCCTTTTTTATGAATGTTTCACCTCCTTTATCATGTTTCCTTCCTTTTTTTGTTCTTTCTCTTGTAATTTTGTTTTGTTTTCTTTCATTTTTTTTGCATTTTTTCCCGAGGGTTTTGTAGAGCATGCACCTTCATTTATCAATACATGTTATTCATGTGTGGTTTGTTTTGTGTTTTATTTTAATTTTTTCTGTTAGCTGGCTTGTTCTATTTTTTTTGGTTTGTTTTGTTTTTTTGGCTTTTTTGTTTGTGGTAGCAAAAAGAGATGCCGAGCAAAGGAAGCAATGAACTAATGGAGGCAAAATTCTTCTTTGAGGTAAATCTTCTTACACTTTCTCTTTATTATAAGAAATAATAGGTTGTTCATCTTGATGAAACTAAAAGGCATTATTGACTAATTAAAATTGGGAACACCCATAGAACAACTGAACCTATATATAAAAAATAAAAATAAAACTTATTCATTAGTTTGATCTTGCGTTCTATTTGTCTAAATTTACTACTATTGTTTTATTTCATCAATTTCATTTTAGGAGTGCAGGTTTAAAAATTTAAAGTATTATGTTTTGCTTAGAGGTAAATCCTTTTGTAATATTCCTTTGTAGGTAACTTCATAGAGAACTTAGTTTTGGCTGTAACAAAAAATCTAAAACAATATAAATGGAAAATTCCTTGTCATAGTGTTTGCAGTATAGTCAAGGTAAGAATTGTTGAGGTAGATTGTGCGTTAATTTTCTACCTTATTTTTCATGCCCATAAAATATCCATAATCAATAACACTGCCATGTATGCTTTCTAACGAGGTTTTAAGGACTAGGTAAGATCACATCGTTTTAGATGCTAGTGATTTGTGATTTGTTTTGCATTATTTTTATATGTTTTGTGTTAGGGTTAGAAGGTAGATATCTAACAATTAAATGCATATTTAATTAATAAACAGAGAAACTAAAACACACATAGAAGAAATTATAACACAAAGAATTTAATGTGGTTCACCCAATCCGGGCTACATCCTCCAAACCGCAGCCATCCAATGATTTTATTATGCAGTGCAAAAACCTATTACAATCTTGTGAATAATCGCTTTTTTCATCATACTGTAACTCCCATTTGAACCCCTTATAACAAGCTTAGAAGCTTCCAGATTAGGGTTCTACAAAGTCAATTTTTTTTCTTTTTTTCGTTGATTTTTCCTTTTTTCGGTGATGACGTGAAAAAGTAGGAGAATTTTTTTTTCTCTTGGCAAGGATACATGCCGGGGTGTATAGTATAGTATGATCAGTCGCCACATACCAACATTTTGCTTGTTGGTTTGTTTAGTTTTTTTTTAGTTTATTGGTTTTTTTGGTTTGTGGTAGCATGGGAAGAGGCAAAGCAAAGGAAGTGGCAAATTATAGAGGCAAAATAATTCTTGTAGGTAATTCTTTTTACTCTTACTCTTTATTATAACTAATTATGGGTTATTTATCTTGCTAGAATGAAAAGGTATTATAGATTGTTAAGTTATTGGAGAGACACCTCTTCCTATCTGTTATAAAAAAATAGCATCTTATTAACTTATTTTACTTTCTTTGGACTTTCTTGCTGATGAACACAAAATCAAATTTATTTATTAGCATTTACTGAGTTGTATTTATCACTACCATGTTTAGATGCAATCTGCTATTGCAAGTTGAGCGTCTCTCCACTAATGGTGGTTGTGCAATTATCTATTCCATGTATGCCAATATTTCAGTTCCCTATCTTCTAAGTAGTGTAGATGGTTGTAGTGACCCTTACTGTGGAGTCTATTGCAACAACAAGTACACAACTTCTAAATATTCCATTTCTCTCACGTTGTTGCAATTTTTGGTAATATGGCTTCCTTAAGACTTATGCTACCATATGTTGATGTTATAGTCTATTGGGATTTTTAATTTGACCTTCGTTTGGTTTAGTGTTTGTGATTTGGTGATCTTTGATGCCTCTTAGTAGCCATTACTACTTAAATTTTCTCATTATAGTTTTGATGCCACTTTTTGGTGGTCATTTTTCTCTTGTTAGTTTCATGGGTATGGGGTCCATCCTGTAGTTGTGATTTGATACAATTTTTTCAGTTATAAATTCAGTAAATCTTAATAAAAGTTAAACAATAGTTTTTTATTGGTTAATAGATGAATTTATGGCTAATTTGAAAATGCATCACATCATTGTAAGGTGGGTGAAAAAGAGCTTAGCTCCCTTCTTCTACTGTTCAAGTAGTGGATACCATTACAGTTGAAACTTGTGTATCTCCATACACATCATCACAACACTCTAGATGAAGACTTAACACAACATAGGAAGCTTGGTTTACATATTTTAGCTTGCAATTATGATTCAACACCTCTACTCTTATGGTATGTAACATTTTAACAAGTTATTTCTATAGGAAAACCCATTGGATCCAAATGAAGAGTTTCTTAGAAAACTATGTATATTTTGTATTCTTCAACTTCTATGATCCTATCGTCAGAATGAGAACACTAGTTTCTTCATTTCATTTGACTAGTTTTAGTGCTTATCTTCCATACAATGTATTTATGTGGTGCCCTAGCTTCCTTTGCACAAAGAATCTCTCATTTTTTCCCAATACAACTTTATTAGCTTTCTTAATTAGAATTCATAAAATGTCTAGAATTAATAATTTTTTTTGTCACAATTTGTTGAGACTACGGTAAGATGGTATATATATACTAATATTTTTCATTTTCTATGACAATATTGTTTCAAATATTGGCCAAAAATAATTAAATTAAGAAAATTACTATCTTACGTAATTTTATCTCATGAGTTAATTGCTATGCTCCATGGGGTTTCGATGAAGGGGATGGTAGGGTATGGCAGGATGAGTTTTCAGTATGGTGGTAATTTTGGGCCATTTTTTAGGGATGACAAGGTATGACTGATAAAAATAGGATTTTTTTTAAAATTATAGAGAAATTTCAAATGTTCATAGCATAACATTAATAAATAATTCATCATAGACATTGTATAATCTTAATACATATCATTAGACTTGAATTGAGATTTCACACGAGCATTGAAAAACAAATTAACAAAATTCAAATGCTTTTTCATTATCAATGTGCATACAAATCATATAAGAGTTTGATAATAATAACAAAAATGCCCAAAGGCTCCAAGTTTCAACTATGGAATGACATAAACATAAAACTAAGAAAATATATGGCTGTCCCTAATTAGTAGATGGTAGGTCTAAATCAACATTTCCATTAGAGCTTGAGTCTGAGTCACTATCAGTGTCAGTGCCAATAGAAGGGGCTGCCTCAACCAATGGAACCCCAACTAATCCCTCCTGTGTATCCTCCTCAATTTTCATAACATCTTTAGGATTAAAATCCCAACGTAAGGCTGGAGTTTGACAATACTCAATAGATTGGCGATGTTGTAGGCGCAAAGCACTATGTACAACCACCAACTTTTCCAATTGTCTAGAGGTAAGGTTGTTCCTCTTGACTGATTGGATGAAGCTATATGTGGACCAATTCCTTTTTGCAATAGAGGAACTAGCAACCTGTGAAAGAAGATGAATGGAAAGTACTCTCAACTTCAGTGCATCCTTCCCATGCCACGTCCACCATCCAATAGGTTCATTTTGACCCAATGTAGCCCTATCATTCCTCACCTCTAGTTCATTGAAGGTTGGACCATGAAGATTGGAAAATGCAAGCCACTGTGTGTGAATTAGAGTAGATTCTATGATCAAGATGTTGTTAGCCTATCTAAATGATACAAAACAAAATGAAAAAGACAAGAAACAACACTCAACACCTCAAGATAGGGCTACATTAACTCAAACAAAAGAAAAGATAAAAGAAGAGCATATTTTACCTTTTTCCAAGTTGATCTTTGGTTGGCCCTTGGATTGTTGATTTTGTGTGCTCCTTGATGGAAAAATGTGATGCAAGTGGATTCAAAATGAAGAGGATTTGATGTAGATTCAAATGATGAATGTGGGTAGTTGGATAAGTGAGAAAAATGGATGGGATGCAAGCTTGAAGATATGCAACAATGGAGGCTAAACTTGAATTCAAGATGGTTGGTTGAATGTTGTTGAAGGATTGAAAGTTGAAAATGCATCATTATCCAAATGGAAGAGAAATCCTCTATATTTGGGGGATAATTCTCTAGAGAATTCAATGGTTGAGATTTTTCCAACATGGGCAAGATGAAGGGTTGTGGTGAGTTGAGGACTCACAAGCCCTCACATCTTACCATGTGGAGGATGAAGTGTCACAAGGACAAATGAGGTGGAGAGATTACAAATGATGTGGAGGTACTTGCAAGTACCTTGGGAAAAGGATGATGGTGACAAGTAAGAGGACCATGGGAATGAGAGAAGTGTTGTGATAATAAATGTGAATTTTAAATTCACATGATTGGGAGTACCTTGTGGATAAGATAAGGTTCCCAAAAAGGAAGTTGAGAAGTACCTTGGATAAGATAAGGTCCCCAAAAAGTAGGACTTTGACCCATGTGAGTGATGTGACTTTTCAATGATCACATGGGGAAGAGGAGAATCCTTGGAGGAATAAAAGTGAATTTTAAATTCACACGGGGAAGACAAAAAAGAATTAAAATTTCCTTGGGGGATGAGAGATTTGACCAAGGTATTGATTAGACTAGATAATCAATGGTTAGAAGATAGTTAGTGGCTAATGAAGATTAGGAGCCAACTTGCAAAAGTTGGAGGATGTGACACATCCTAATCAAGGATTATACATGTGCACATCCCTAATGATGAAGTTAGAAGGTGGATTAGGATTAAGCAAAAGTGATGAAGGATGTGATATGAGAGGAATTAAATAAATGTCATATTTATTTAGTTCTTTGAAGAAAAGGGGGATAAAGGGTAAGGTATTTAATTATTAACTAAATACCTTAGGGATTTAGATGAATTAAGCTTGTATTAATTAAATAATGGAAATATTACTTAATTAATGCAAATAAAAGGATATTTAGCTGAAAAGGGATAAATTTGGACAAATGTAAGTGTCCAAATTTAGGTGTCTACATTTTTCCCCTCTTTGAGATGGTGCTACAAAGTAGCATCATTTCAAAGAAGATTAAAAGATAACACTAGGAAGAAGATGATTAGATTGGAAAAGATGCCCTAGTCATCAAATGAGTGACTAGGAAGAAAGATGATGGGGGTGAAGATGAAGATTAGGGATTGAGGATTCCCCCTTGAGAGGACATGCGAGTTTAAGAGAACATGGGTGTGCTCTCGAAATGGATGAGGTGATGCGAGAGTAGATGGGGAAGATGATGCAAAATGATGGATAAGAGAGAGGAGGATAAGCGATAGGAGATTGATGAAGCACAAACATATTTAAGGACAAATATAATGTTGCCCCAGTCAAGCTACAAGCCAAAATGGGATGATGATGGATGGAGTGTTGTCAATGAGGGAATGATATATCTCAAAACAACATGAGGATAGGGAAGGATACATCCCAATGATGATGATGATGAAAGTGATGATGAAAGTGTTGTTGATGAGGGAAGGATAAATCCCAAAACAACACCAAAGGATAGGGAAGGATACATCCTGATTATGATGACGATGATGATGATGATTGGATCAAGGCTTGTAGCAAGGCTGAGAACAAGACCAAGGATGTGATTAGAGGATTTGTGCTAGATTGAATGGATGAGGATTGGATTGAGATGTGAGATGGTTCAAAAGATGCTTAGAATAACCAATCTATATTATTCTAAGAAGATTGAAAAGAGGATGAAATGATGAAAAGATGGATGAGAAGAGATGGAGGATACATGCAATGCAATGGAATGAAAAATGAAATGTAATCCCAATGCAATTTTCCATTTTTAGAGCAGTTATTTTTGCTATAGCATAAGACATTAGGTGCTAGGGTATGTGGAACCAAGGCGAATTAGTGTCTAATGCATAAAACAAACACAATAGACAAGAAGGCTATTCCAACACCCCAAAGTCACGAAGACCTTGGTCAGGCCAGGTATTGGAATAACCAAAAGCACAAAAGGATGCCCCAGCGTAACACAAGATTGTAGGAGTCTTGGTGGTTACTATGAGGGACAACCCAGAAGAAAAAAAACAAGGAAAAAAGATCAAGATATGCCCCTATATTTACTAGTCAAAGCACACCATGATATGATGGATCAAGGCGACCATGACAAGTGATGATAGGGAGCTTAAATGATAAACAAAATCCAAAAGCATCAAAAGATCACAATCAATTTCAAACATCCTTTGCCATAGGATCAAGGGGATGGATGGGATTGATGAGGTATGTTAGGAAGGATGCATCCTATTGAGACCAAAGATGGATACTAAACTAAAAGATCGATTATGACGCAGGAGATTCCAAAACTGATTGAATCTCATGATACAAGTGGATCTCATTTATGAAGAACTAGCTAGATAAGGGCATATTTGAATGACACGACACAAGGGAGACAAGACATGAGATTGACACACCCAAGAGATATAGGGGCTCAGGGGTCAATCAAAGATTAGCCTTGCCTACGTGAAAGTGTAGAGCCCTCGTAGTTTGATAAAAGGTTGACAAATGACCATGGATAAAAGCAGGAAGAGGACAATGGAGACCTCGATGGATGACAAGATGGACAAAAGAAAAAAGAGGACAATGAAGAATGATGATAGATGATAAAGATGGGATGGACAAGAGGAGCCTCGGGGGTGGATCAAATGATCGATCTTTCCTACGTGAAAGCACAGGGGCAACGTAGTTTGAAAAAAGACCAAAGATAAACGATGGATAAAGGATGATGAGATGACTAGGATAAAAGGATAAAAAGATGGAACCAATATGGTGATACAAGATAGAGCTGGTGGATTGGATAGGATGATGGTGATCACAAGTATTAGGGATGGGATAGTTATCCAAATCATCAAAAAATAAATTGGGAGGATGATACGATGGAGAGATGAGTGATGAGAAGTGACAGGAGATTGGAAAGATGTGCAAAAGAAGTAGGAGGGATGATGATGAGATAGATGGCCTTATATGGCATGGGGAGTATCCTATAGCTAGATACGAATGACAAGGGATTATGAGATGGGATGAGAATAGAGGTAAACAAATAGGGAGATAAGGATGCTATGATGGATGGATAGGAAGATAAGGTTGGGGAGATGAAAATAATTTTTGGATGGGAAAGGAGATAAGGATGGGGAGATGGAGGGGATTGTTAGGATCAATAAATGATGTCTCCAAGGACTATGTCACAAAGAAGAAGATTCCCCACTCTAGATATGTCATATATGATGAGGCAGGAGGGATGGAAGATAAAAAGATGGGATAATAAGGGAGTGAGATGGATATGGATATGATGTATGGATAAGGAAGGGAGATAATGGTAGCATGATGGGTGGACAAGGAAGGTAGATGGATGTGGATAAGGATTAGGATAGTGTATAGGTGAGGGGAATGTATGCCAAGAGGTGTCCAAAGCTTGTTTATATGTTTACCCCTATCTATATCAAGATCACAAGGAAGCTGGAGGGATTTGCATAAATGGGATATGACAAGAAGGATGTGTAAGATAGGTTAGATGGAGGAGATGGGTGGAGGGGATGGAGTTGCTCCAAAATGTGGAAGTGAGTTGGATGAGGGATTTACACATGACACCTATTTGCTAGGTTTTCATCATAGTACTTATCCAAGGTGCTTGTTTTCCAAGTTTTCACCATTGAATTATTTCTCTTTACTTTTTCTGATTTTTTTGACTTTTTTGACTTTTTTGACTTTTTGGATAGTATGCAGATGGAGATGGATAAGGATTGGGATGTGGATAAGTGGATTTGGAAGACATGTGATAAGGATATGGATGAAGGACTCAAGCATCAAATTTTGTATGAGGTAGGAAGAGCCTGTGTTTGAAGTGACTATTGGATGTTGATACAACCTTATTAGGATAAATGGATTATGCAAGAGGATGAATTAAAGGGATTTAATGGGGGAGATATGGGGGATAATGGATGGGATGCTAGAAAGTGTATGGATGGAATGATGGGGTGGATGTGTGATGGGGAGATGAGTTAAGGATCAACATTGGCACATATGGTGGTGTATGTGAAAGGATAGGAGGATTAATGGATGGAGAACGTGGAGATAATGGAGGAGATGGGATAGTGAATTTTGGGACATAAGGACCCAAAACAGATTTAGGAGATGGTGGATGAGAATGTGTAGCTTTGGGATTAGCAACTTTGGATGTTATTACAAATTTTTTATTTAAAGGCATTGTATCTTTTTTCTTTGGGATCCGCATGGTTTTGATTTTTGCTTTGGTGGGCCTTTGTGGCCTACAGATTTGATTTTGATTTTGGATTTGATTTTTCTTTTCTTCAACATTTCTTTTAGAGGGGACATGAGGAGCTTTAGATTCATGTGGATATTTAGATTTATGCATTGTTGCTTTAGCATCCAAAGTGCTTTTAGTAGCAATGGGATGGGTGTGAGGAGATGGATGATGTAGAGTGATGGAGGTAGGATTTTGGGGATGATATATGGATGAAGGATGTGTAGGTATGTGCCTTTGTTGATCCTAATTAGGGGACATGAGAGTGGGATGTTTATGATGGGTGACATGGATAGGTGATTGGTGGATAACGGGGTGAATAGGATGAGATGGAGGAGGTGATTTTGGAATATAAGGGCCCAAAATAGACTTGGTGGATGGAGGATGCGTGATGGAAGATGAAGAGACATAAGGACCCAAAATGGATGGAGTAGATGAATGATGGGAGATGGTGGATGGAGGGATGTAAGGTCCCAAAATGGATGGAGTGGATGAAAGAGGAATATGGATGGTTGTTTGGAGGCGATACGATGAAGGAGGTGGGATATCAACAAATGATCTTGTGGAGCGATTGGATGAGGCTCGTTGAGGACGTATAGAGGTTGTACCAACATTTTTGGATTGTGAGTCTTGGGAGATATGTCCAAGACCTTGTGTATAGGATTGTTCTTTGACTTGTATGGGCTCTAAAATACCTTGCTCATGAAGGCCTAAGCATTTTCATTGATAATTCATGTTCTTGAGCATTCGATTGATGATAGGATTTTTGTTATTCTGGAAGAATGTTGTGAGTCCATTATTAGGCGAAGGATAATGGGTGGTATATATGCCTTGTTTTTCTGTTGCAAGGAGACCACCATGGAGGAATGTGAGAGTACCAAGGGGATATAAAAGTGATGTGGGGATAGTAGGTTTAGGTGACAATGGAGGATCATGAGATGGAGATGATGGGATAGCAGCATCTTGATGGGTGGTATTAGGAGAGGGATTAGGTGATATGATAGGATTTGGATTTGTGATAGTGAGTAAGAAGGGCTCTTGCGATGGAGTGATCAGATCTTGAGTGTCAAGGGAATCATGGGATGTAATGGATGAGGGATTGTGATCTTGAGGTGGACTAGATAGGATGGTAGGATCTCGATTGGGAGAAGAGGATATGTTGGCATGCTATGGATCAAGCTCTTGGCATGAATCATCTTGTGTGGGAGGTATGATAATGGAGTGTTGGAGGGACTCTTCAAGTGGGGGAGATAGAAGGATGGGGGATTCATGAAGTTCATGGGAATGGATTTCGGTGATATCAGGAGTGAGAGAAGTGGAGTGGATTTGGGTGTCTTCGCTAGATTGGGTGGATCTAGGAGTAGAAGATGGTGATTGGGTTTGATTGTCTTCAATGGGCTCGGGAACTCTTGAAGTAGGAGATGGGGGTTCAATTGATTCAATGGGTGTGATGGTTTCAACAGTTTGAGTGGTGTTAGGGGTGGTACAGAGCAGGGTCTCATCATTAGTGACCGTGGATGATGGATTGGGATGGCATGGTTCCACGACTTCAAGGTGTGGATTTGGGGGTGTCTTCTTTTTCATAAGTCCTTGGAGAACTTTGAGAGTGAGAATCGTGCATACTCGAGGCTTATTTGAGGTGATGGGAATAGATGAAGGATTAGGGATTGGTGAAGGATTGGGATTATGGATTGGTGGACTAGGAGTAGATGGAGGGTTAAGGTAGGGATATTGGAATGGTGAATTAGGATAGGAGGACATGAGCGGTGGATTAGGACAAGAGGATATGGGTGGTGGATTGTAATAGAGGTATTGGGACAACAAATTAGGATGAGAAGATTGGGCTGGTGGATTGATATAGGAGGACGTGGACGATGGATTAGGATAGGAAGATGTGGATGTTGGATTAGGATAGGTTGATGTAGATGTTGGATTAGGGTAAGTTGATGGGGGTGTAGGATTAAGATAAAAAGGTGTGGATGTTGGATTATGATGAGTAGACTGGTAAGGAGGATTAGGATAGGGAGACATGGATGGGGGATTATAAAAGGCATATTGGGATGGCAGATTAGGATAAGAGGATGCAGGTGTTGGATAAGAGGATGATGTAGATGAAGGATACGGTGAATATGTGGATGGGGAAGATATTAGATATCCCTTGTCAAAGGTAGCATAAGGAGCTTGATTAGGCATGGATGAAGACATAACAGGATAGCTTGAAGGGGTGATTGGATTGTGGAAAGCGGTTGGGGAGATCTTACTACAAATGATAGCATCAAGGGGATCTATGCCATATACTTCTTGGTCAACAAGACTCTTGTTATCGTCATCGACGTAATTAGGGTTTCCCTTGGCTACTATTGATGGAGGATAAGGATTCATGATGATGAAAGGATAAATAGGATGGATCAAAGATTTTGGATGGAAACAGACTAAAGCTCAAATTGGGATTTAGGTCAAGCTTAGATTAGGATGATTGGATGATACAATGGGATTGAATCTAAACCAAGTTTAGAGGTTCGATGGGATTGGATTACCATAGGATGATTACAACCCTGAATTTTCTTTGAGATGGAAGTAGATTGATTGGTGATAGGATAGGGATGTGGTTGGATTAGATCGGATAAGATCGATTGATGAGATGATTGATAAGATCAAATGATGGATCAAATAGGATGATTAAAGGGGTTTTGAACCACATTCAGAGATTACCCTAGGTAACTTAGGATGCTGATTGATTAGATTAAAAGATAGATATATGATAGCGACAATGAATCCACCTTGAGATTGAAAGTGGATTGATTGGGCTGAATGATGATGATAACTGACTCAAGATGGATGACAATCCTGAGTAGATGTTGATGATGATGATTGATTTCAGACACCTAGGTCAATTTGGATAATAACCTGAAATGAAGTTAAGAGGATTTGGATCTAGAAGACGATGAGGGATATGCAAATCAAAGATGGTCTAAGATGTGCTTAGATGAATCAGATGATGAACAAATGACACAAATGGATCAAAATGTAGATTACGGGTGAACGAAAGATGTAAATGATTGGATGAAGGTTAGGTTCGCCTATCCAAGGGGCAGGTTCACCTATCTACTAGGCAGGTTCGCCTATTCACTAGGCAAGTTTTCCTATCCACTGGGTAGGTTCGCTTATCTGTTGGGAGGGCAAGGTCGCCTATTTGGAGCGCAGGGTCGCCTATCTGTTGGGAAGGGTCGCCTATTGAAGGGTAGGTTTTCCTATTGAAGGGAAAGTTCACCCATTGAAGGGCAGGTTCTCCCATTGATGGGAAGGTTCGCCTATTGAAGGTTAATTTCGCCTATTGGTGGGTAGGGTCACCTATTGGCTAGGCAAGGTTTCCTATCTGCTGTTAGACCCTTGGAATAGGGAAACAAACTATTAGAATGAGTAGACAGACTCTCAGAATAGGGAGACGGATGATCGGATCAAGGAAACGGATGATCGGATTGGGGAAATAGATGATAGGAGTGGATGAACAAATACTCAGAATGAGTAAACAATTGCTCATAATGGGAGACTGACTCTCAGAACGAGGAGACAAAAGCTTGAACTGGATGAATGATTGCTCAAAATGAGTGAACGGATGATCAAAATGAGTGAACGGATGATCAAAATGAGTAAACGATTGCTCAGAATGGGAGACTGACTCTCAAAACAAGGAGATGAAAGCTTGGAATGGATGAACAATTACTTAGAATGAGTGAACAAATGATTAGAATGGATGAATGAATACTTAAAATGAGTAAATAGATGATCAGAATGGATGAACGACTACTCAAAATGAGTAAACAAATGCTCGAAACAGATGAACAACTCTCAGAACAAGGAGATGGAGGTTTAGAATGGATGAACAAGTACTCAGAATGAGTAAATGAGTGCTCAAAATGGATGAAAAAGTCTTAGAACGAGGAGATGAAGGTTCAGAATGGCTGAACAAGTACTCAGAACAAGTAAACGATTGCTCAAAATGGATGAACAACTCTCAGAATGAGGAGATGAAGGTTCAGAATGGATGAACAAGTACTCAAAATGAGTAAACAAGTGCTCAGAACAAGTGAACAGATGATAGGAATGGATGAACGACTACTCAAAATGAGTAAATAGATGATTGGAATGGATGATCGACTACTTAGAATGAGTAAACGATTGATCAAAATGAGAAAACGAATGCACCGAATGGATGTTTGGAAGGGGGGACTGACTCTCATAATGGATGAAAGGATGCTTGAAACGAGAAGAAAGATACTTGAAACAAGGAGAAGGATGCTCAAAATCCAAAGAAGGATGCTCGAAATGACTGAACAAAGGGTGAAATCAGCTGTTTGAGGGGCAGGTTCACCCAAGTTAGGGAAAGTTCACCCATGTTAGGGAAAGTTCATCCAAGTATGGGGCAGGTTCACCCAAGTTAAGGGAAGGTTCGCCCAATTGCTAGTCAATTTCGCCTATTCAGTGAATGATAGGTGGGAAATGAATGCTCGAAACAGGTAAACAAGTGCTCAGATCAAGGAGACGAATGCTCAAATCGAGGGGACAAATGATCAGGACAGGGAACGAATGCTCAAAATGAGGAGATGGATGGTCAGATTGAGGAGATGGGTGTTTAAAACAAGTAAACGGGTGCTCGAAATGATTGAACGAAAGGTGAAAATGACTGTTTGGGGGGCAGGTTCACCCAAGTTAGGGTAGCTTTGCCCAAGTAAGGGTAGGTTCGCCCAAGTATAGGGTAGGTTCGCCCAAGCAAGGGTAGGTTTGCCCAACCTAGGAAACTGGCTGTTTTGATGGCTGTTTGATTGAAAAAGGGTAGAGTTGCCCTTGTTTAGGGTAGGGTCACCCCTGTTGAGGGTAGGTTCGCCCCTTTCTGGGGCAGGTTCACCTATTGGGTGAAAAGTTAGACAATTTTGACAGAAACAGGCTAAAAAATGACTGAGATAGAGGGTAGGTTCGCCCCTGTTGAGGGTAGGTTCGCCCCTCTACAATAGACCTGGACTTGACTTAAGTGAAAACAAGGACCAAAAACACAACAAACAACAAGCAGAAGATAAGGCTGACTTGACTGAATAGGAATTCACTGGTTTCACATGAAGAAGATAGTTCAAGTAGCACAATCCTAAGATTAGTAAGAGGGTATGTCCAACATGACCCTTTAACTAGGATGAACAAGGCAATTAGGGAGTCCTTGATATATGATTGGTACGTGAGGCACAACTGTGAACACTAGCCCATCTACAAGCGTGAGTTGGGAACCCCAATGAGATACTGAAGGCTCATACCAACTCTTCACGTCTATCTAGGTATCACCCTAGCTTCAACGCTCCACCAGACATGGTGTGACTAGATTGAGGTAAAAATTTCACTCTTCCCCCTTTGTATACCTCACTGATACACATGTTTTGGATCATCCCTTGAGGTGATGAAATCCCCAAGCAGGTCCTATTAAGAAGAGAACACTACCCATTCTCAGCTACTCCCCAGGCTCACACGAAGTGCAAGGGGAAAGAGTGAACAAGATAGTGCCCCTTGGGTGACACAAAGAACTTGCAAACACAACAATCAATTAGTTGAATCCCCCCTAATTAGATCTATGTGCCTAAATTAATAAGCAAAAATGATAAACAAAGCACACTAATAATGCCAAAACGATCATTCTGCAAGAAGAGTGTTAGTAGTTTGATCTCCGTTCTTTGACAAGCGTGAGACAAGCTACACAAATGTTAGGAAAAACATACACACACTCAACAATAGATGACATTAGGGGGTTAATACCTTAAAATGATAAAAAATGGAAGTTGAAAATGAAGTTTAAAGCACTTTTTTACCTCAAAAACAACTCTATCTAGGCAGGTTCACCCTTGTCTGGGCAGGTTTGCCCCTTTGTAGGGTAGGTTCGCCCCTCTGTAGGGAAGGTTCACCCCTCTGCAGGGCAGGTTCACCCCTCCCTCGGGTAGGTTCGCCCAACTGGAAAATTGAAGTTAGAAACTATTTTTTCTCTTAGATGGGTGACTCTGCAAGGTAGGGTTGCCCTTGTTGAGGGCAGGTTTGACCAAGTTGGGGAAAGTTTTCCCAACTTGGGACAGGTTTTCCCTTCTATAGGGTAGGGTCGCCCAATAGTGGGTAGGGTCGCCTCTGTTAGCTACGAAGTTGCCTCTTTGCAACACAAACTTGCAAAACTTCAAAAAATAGAAAACGTTAAAGCAAGGGACCTGTTTGTGGGTCCCACTGGGCATGCCAAAAATGTGATCAAGATGTTGTTAGCCTATCTAAATGATACAAAAAAAAATGCAAAAGACAAGAAACAACACTCAACACCTCAAGATAGGTCTATGTTAACTCAAACAAAAGAAAAGATAAAAGAAGAGCAGATTTTAGCTTGTCCAAGTTGATCTTTGGTTGGCCTTTAGATTGTTGATTTTGTGTGCTCCTTGATGGAAAAATGTGATGCAAGTGGATTCAAAATGAAGAGGATTTGATGTAGATTCAAATGATGAATGTGTGTAGTTGGATAAGTGAGCAAAATGGATAGGATGCAAGCTTGAAGATATGAAACAATGGAGGCTAAGCTTGAATTCAAGATGGTTGAATGTTTTTGAAGGATTGAAAGTTGAAAATGCATCATTATCCAAATGAAAGAGAAATCCTCTATATTTGGGTGAAAATTCTCTAGAGAATTCAATGGTTGAGATTTTTCCAACATGGGCAAGATGAAGGGTTGTGGTGAGTTGAGGACTCACAAGCCCTCACATCTTACCATGTGGAGGATGAAGTGTCACAAGGACAAATGAGGTGGAGAGATTACAAATGATGTGGAGGTACTTGCAAGTACCTTGGGATAAGGATGATGGTGACAAGTGAGAGGACCATGAGAATGAGAGAAGTGTTGGGATAATAAATGTGAATTTTAAATTCACATGATTGAAAGTACCTTGTGGATAAGACAAGGTTCTCAAAAAGGAAGTTGAGAAGTACCTTGGATAAGATAAGGTCCCCAAAAATTAGGACTTTGACCCATGTGAGTGATGTGACTTTTCAATGATCATATGGGAAAAAAGGAGAATCCTTGGAGGAATAAAAATGAGTTTTAAATTCACATGGGGAAGACAAAAAAGAATTAAAAATTCCTTGGGGGATGGGAGAGTTGATCAAGGTACTGATTAGACTAGCTAATCATTGGTTAGAAGACAATTAGTGGCTAATAAAGATTAGGAGACAACTTGCAAAAGTTGGAGGATGTGACACATCCTAATCAAGGATTAGACATGTACACATCCCTAATGATGAAATTAGAAGGTGGATGATGATTAAACAAAAGTGATGGAGGATGTGACATGAGAGGAATTAAATAAATGTCATATTTAATTAGTTCTTTGAAGAAAAAGGGGATAAAGGGTAAGGTATTTAATTATTAACTAAATACCTTAGGGATTTAGACGAATTAAGGGTATTAATTAAATAATGAAAATATTACTTAATTAATGCGAATAAAAGGATATTTAGACGAAAAGGGATAAATTTGGACAAATGTAAGTGTCCAAATTTAGGTGTCTACAGATTCCTCTGCAGAATACATTTTTGTAAGGGCCCCCATGAAGCCTTCTTTCACCTCTTCATCATGAGATGGTGGCACTCTCCTAGGTCTTGGTGCATAGCATTTGGGATTGAGAGCCATATGAAGTTGGGTGTTCATAATGTCCCACCGTAGTGTCACAATGGGCCTAAGATGCTCCTCATAAAATACCAAAGTAGGGTCTTTGCTATGAATTGCTTGCTTGATATGTCCAAGCATGCTATCAAAGGTCTCGTAAATCTCTCTAAGGCTAGGAGAGTCAATATTAGCATATCTAATCACTCATAAAATAGGCTAGATGAAGGAGAAAATATATTTGTAAGTGAAAACCAGTTACAAAAATTAAAATCATAAAAAAGAATGGTCATGTTTCACAAGTTATAAACTTAGAATTAAATTAACATTTTAAGATTAAGAATTAAATAATAAAATCAACAATTCCAATTTTCTTACCTCATTGTGGACCACTAGTCATCATCAAGTATTTTTTGTTTCACACTTCTTCCCTCCAGTGTGCTTGACTCATGTCATCTACCCCATTTTGTATTGATCACCATTAATTGTAGATCCTCTTGGACCTCAATCATCCTCTCTAATAAAATGAAGTAGTTGGCATATCTAGTCTCCACGGGCTTGAGGAATTCCTTCCTAAAAAATGTCCTAAATAAAGCAAGTGAAGTGTGATGGTTGCAAATGAACATTTGCACATCTCTAGCCTCTGACACCACTTCCTTCACCTAATCTATCTTCCCAATGTTCTTCAAGGTATTGTTCAATGCATGCACACAACTAGGGGTCCAAAAAATGAGTTGATAAGCACTCTCCACCATCAATCCAACTAATTTACACACACAGATTGAATCGGTGACTACCTGCACAACATTAGAGGCTCCAACCTCCTCAATGACATCTCTCAAAATATGAAATTGGAAGGTTGCATCCTTCCCTTTCCTCGAACAATCTATAGCTCAAATAAAATAAGAGCCTACTAAACTAGTGACAATAATATTGATGTGTGGCCAATGTTTGATATCAGTCCACCCATCCATGATTATGTAGCAACCATCTCTCATCCATGTTAGTCTTATATCCTCCATCAAAATACTCACCTTGGAGTAATCTCTAACAAGAAGGGTGGTGTGTAGCTTAGTTTCTCCAGGTGGAACATATGAGGGACAACCAACTATAATATCTTTGCACATTTGTTTAAAATATGGAAAATGTGAGACATGAAATGGTATGGCATTAGCATAAAAAAACTTACCAATAGAGGAATCAACCCCATCTCATACTGTAACATTAAACATATCTGCAACATTCATACTTATCTTCTTTCGCCTAGTAGAACCCTCTCCCACATGAGGAGCAACATCCACTGATACTGTAGGCATTGCTACACTAGGCTACAAAATCTCCATTGGAACCCCTTTACCTAATGCCTCCCCCTCCATATGCAATTTAGTTGCCTCAATTTTTTTAGCTTGAGTTATATTTCTACAACCTTTCACCCCTTGACCACCTATCCACAAAAGATGGCAATAAACTCTTGTATAGCTTCCCCTATATTGTTTGCCACACAAATGACACTCCCATACTCTACTACCCCCCAATTTTTTTTTCTTATCTTTATCAACTCTTGTTGCAAAGTGTAATAGAGGATTTTTGGGGTTAAATGAGCCTTTTGCTTAGGTTTTGAGGAGTTGGTATGGACAATCAAATGGGTTTGAACTTGCTGACCCTACTTCACTCCCACTCTCTAACCCCTCCCCAATGTTTTCCATACTTCTAGGTCTACTTGTTTCTTGCATTTGAACTAGAACATCCTCACTATCACTACCATTGCTGCTCATGATTGTTTTTTATAAAAAACTCTAATTTCAAAGAGTTGCAAGTTCAAATGAAAAAATAAATAAACCCACAATGCTATTCCTATGTGTTGAAAAACTTTAAAAAATATGAAAAACTTAAAAACAAATTACAAATACAAAATAAAGATGAAAAAAATACCTCTAATATGGTGGAAATGATGCCTTAAGCTCCTCTTCAACCTGCTATTCTCTCATTTAGCTTGCTACTCTTCTCTTGCTCTCCTTCACCTCCAAATGAAAATGTAGAAATGAGCTTCTTTTTTCCATTTTGTGGCATATAATAGGTTTAGGTTTAGTTAAAAGGCATGGGGGGTCCTTGTGGACCTACCCATGTCTTTTTTTTCTTTAAAAAAGTGTTCCAAGAAAGCGCTGGGCCGTAGGGGAAGGCTAGCTATACCTGGTATGGTTGAGGGACATCTTGGTTGTGTCGGGTATGACTAGCTGTCCCCTAAGTCCCTTGAAACTTGAAAAAACATTTTGGAAACGTTTCCTAATTTTGATGGAAAAAAGGGACAGTTAGGGGATGTTTCCTATCCATCCTCGCATCCTCCTACCATACCTGGTATGGGTACGAGGGAAAAAAGCTAGGGGACGCGTCCCCATGGAGCATAAGTTAATTGGTTTTGTGGTTGTTACTAGTACCTTGTTGCCATTGATATTGTTGAACATCTAGGAATTCTTGGCTATTTTAGAAACAAAATCATACAAGGATTGGATTATGTATACAAGTCTGTCTTTTTAATCATTTCCTTGTTCTATTTAAAAGGAATTTTGAGGAGAAAAAGGTTACACATTCAGGTTAATGTTATAATTGCAAGAAAAATAATTGGTCTCACCACTCTTACAAGTTACTTTTGTCATTTAAATGTTGGAATAATGGAGGCATTGGAAGGGAAAGAAATGATAACATTGTAAATGTCAATGATAGCACTATGGTCTTTAGGATCATGAGAGTACATGGCTATGATGTATCTTCAGGTAAAGGTGGTATTTTTTGCTAACTACTGTGCAATTTGATGCACCAAACATTTCCTAGAACCTACGAAGAAACAATATTGGATTTAATTTCTATATGGTCAAAATTTTGTAATCCCAAGTTTTTAATGTTTATTAGCAACGTCTGAGTAAACTTAGAGAAGTATTCTATCTAAATATCCTATTGAGATAGGCTTAATTGTTGAACTTGAATGACTTAAATTTTGTTTGACTGCATGCAAATAAACAATTAGTAGTTGTTCATTTTTTTTTGCAAAAGTTCTATTTTTTTTTGAAAATGAATAAGGAAAGTTCTTCAGTTTTGATGACAAGACATACAGAGGGGTTGGAGACATGTTAAGTCTCTACAAATGCTCCCAAGTAGCTTTTCCCAAAGAAACTATAATGAAAGAAGCAAAAACCTACATAGCAAGCTACATACAAAATCTTCATGAAACAAAGCATTCTTGTGCTCATGGAAGAGATGTCACTGGATCTTCTGCCATAAGTTTTATGGTAAAAATTGGGCAATTATTAACTGGGCATATATTGATTAAGGTTTGAGTTTGCTTCAATATTGATGATTTTAAAAAATATAGAAAGTATGTCATAATTGATGAGCCCTTTCATTGCATATATTGATTACAGTTCACTTCACTTGTTAAAAATGTATATTTCTAGAAGATTTCAAGTAAATCAAATTTAATTTCAAGTGGACCATGATCAAAATATGGATTCCATTAGAGTTTACTTAGACTAGAGGCAATATCTCATATAGAATGATTTTTCCACAAAGATAATTCTTGGTTAGCAAGGATCCTTTATAGGTAAGATTCTTTTAGTCAACCCATGCCCTCTACCCAAGTAAATAGAGGATGCTTAATCATAACATGCACAATATTTCAGTTCTTTATTAACCTCTTCCATGCATGAATTTTCCTTCAACATTTGAGTTGAAGAAGGAGGTAAAAATTTTTAAGCTCTTCATTAAGCTCTTCCATTTATATGAATTTCCATATAATATATGACCTGAATGAATAAAAAACTCTTCATTGTCCCACTTACCCCTAACAAGCATTAAATTTTTAATTTTTATTATTGATCTAAATATTAAAAGTAATTTAGCTTTGATGGAAAACAATTCACTTTCATATATAGGTTGCCTTATATGAACAATGACAAGTATCTTGAGCTGGCTAAATTGGAATTCAATATAGTGCAGTTCCTATAGCAGAAACAACTTTAACAAGTCCATAGGTATTGTTTTCTTAATTTTGATAAAAGAATCATTTTAATATAAATAGTTTAGCAATTTAAATAGTAATTTTATCTTGATAAGATCAATTTTAGTATAGGTGGTGGATGGATTATGGCTTTATACATTCTCAATGAAGGAGAAGCATTAGCACATGAGATATTGATGGGATTCAATTATATTATTGCTCTTAGAAGAGCAAATTTTCCTCTCCTTCTCACAATTTGAATCACTCATTGAGGAGTTTTCCACTCACTCATAAATCTTCTTTGTAAATCTTGTTGAAGTTGATTTACAAAGTGTTCCTTTTTTGTGAATGTTTTACCTCCTTTATCAATGTTTCCTTCCTTTCTTTGTTCTTTTTGTCATAATTTTGTTTTGTTTTCTTTCGGTTTTTAATTTTTTTCCTAAGGGTTTTGTTCAGCATGCACACTGGTCTGTTGGTACATGTTCATGCGTGGTTTGTTTTGTGTTTATTTTTTATTTGTTTTGTTAGCTGGTTTGCTCTATTTTTTCGGGTTTGTTTTTGTTTTTGGTTTTGAAGTTTGTTGGTTTGGTAGAACATGAGAAAAATGAGGTGAAACAAAAGGAAACTGATGAATTCCCGGTATAGAACAAAGTGAATTCTTTGAGGTAAATTTTCTTACACTTTCTCTTTATTATAAGAAATAATAGGTTCATCTTGATGAAACTAAAATGAATTATTGATTAATTAAAATTGGGGACAACACCCATAGAACAATTGAAATTATATAAAATAAAAGAAATAAACAAAACTTATTCGTTGGTTTGATCTTGTGTTCTATTTGTCTAAATTCACTACTATTGTTTGACTTCATTAATTTCACTTTAGGAGTGCAGGTTTAAAAATTGAAACTATTCCATTCTACCTAGAGGTAAATCCTTTTGCAGTATTCCTTTGTAGGTAACTTCACAAAGAACTCAAGTTTTGGCTATAACAGAAAATCTATAACAATATCAACAGAAAATTCCTTGTTGCAAGGTTTGTAGTATAGTTGAGGTAAGATTGTTTAGGTAGATTGTGCATTAATTTTCTACCCTATTCTTCATGCCCACAAAATATCCATAATCAGTAACATTGACATGTATGCTTACTAACGAGGTTTTAAGGATTTGGTAGGATCACATCCTTGTAGATGCTATTGATATGTGATTTGTTTTGCATTATTTTTATATGTTTTGCTGGTCAGTTTGTTCAAATTTTTTTAGTTATTAGTTTTTTTGGTTTGTGGTAGCAAAGGAAGAGGTAGAGCAAAGGAAGTGGCAACTCATAGAGGAAAAATAATTCTTCTAGGTAATTCATCTTACACACTCTCTTTATTATAAGAAGTAATGGGTTGTTTATCTTGGTAGAATGATAAGGTATTACAGATTGTTAAGTTATTGGAGACACCTCTTCATATCTATTATAAGAAAATAACATCCTATTAAATTATTACACTTTCTTGGAACTTTCCTGCTCATGAACCCAAAATGAAATTTATTTATTAGCATTTACTGAGCTGTATTTATCACTACCATGTTTAGATTTAGTTTGTTGTTAGTTGAGAGTCTCTTCACTAATGGTGGTTGTGCAATTATCTGTTCCATGTGTGCCAATATCTCAGTTCGCTTTCCTCTAAGTAGTGGAGATGGCTGTGATGGCCATTAATGTGGAGTCTATTACAACAAGAACAAGTATGCAACTTCTAAATATTCCATTTCTCTTGCATTGTTGTGATTTTTGTTTATGGTAACATCACTTCCTTAAGACTTATGCTACCATATGTTTATGGTATAGTCTATTGTCTATTGGGATTTTTATTGTCACCCTCAGTTGCTTTAGTGTTTGTGTTTTGGTGATCTTTGATGCCTCCGAGTAGCCATTACTACTTTAATTTTTTCATTATAGTTTTGATGCCACTTTTGGGTGGTCATTTTTCTCTTGTTAGTTTCATTGGAATGGGGTACATCTTGCAGTTGTGATTTGATAAGATTTTTGTCAGTTCTAAATTTTGTAAAACTTAATAAAATTTAAACAATAGGATTTTCTTGGTTAACAAATTATTGCTTGGCTAATTTTAATAAATACCACATCATTATAAGGTGGTTGAAAAAGATACCAACTCCCTTCTTTTACTATTCAAGCAATGGATACCATTGCAGTTGAAACTTGTGTGTCTCCATACACATCATCACAACACTCCAGATGAGGACTTAACACAACATAGGAAGCCTGGCTGCAGTATTTTGGCTTGCAATTATGATTCAACCCTTCTACTCTTATGGTATGTAAAATTATAACAATGTAGTTTCTATATCACAATCCATTAGATCCAAATGAATATTTTCTTAGAAAACTATGTATATGTTGTATTACTCATTTTCTATGATCCTATCACCAAAATGAGAACAATAGTTTCTTCATTTCATTTGAGTAGTTTTAGTGCTTGTCTTCCATACAATATAGTTATGTGGTTCCCTAGCTGCCTTTGAACAATGAATCTATCATTTTCGCCCAATACAACTTTATCAACTTTCTTATTTGAAATTGATAAAATGTTTGGAATTCATAAAATTTGTTGTCACAATTTGTTAGGACTATGATAAGATGGTATATATTTACTAATATGTTTCATTTTCTATGACAATATTGTTTTTGATACTGGCCACATAAATAATTAAATTAAGAAAATTACTATCTCACATAATTTTATCTCATGCATTAATTGGTTTTGTGTTTGTTAACTGTACCCAGTTTGTATCCTTTTGATTTGCATGAACTCCTTGTCACCATTGATACTGTTGAATATATTGGAATTGGTGGCTATTTTAGAAACAAAATCAAATAGGGATTGGATTATGTATACAAGTATCCTTTGAATCATTTCATTGTTTTATTTGAAAGGAAATTCGAGGAGAAAAAGGTTACACATTTGGGTTAATGCTATAATTGCAAGAACAATAATTGGTCTCACCAGTCTTACAAGTTACTTTTTTTTGTTTAGATGTTGGAATAATCAAGGCATCGGAAGGGGAAAAATGATACCATTGTAAATGTCAATGATACCACTATGGGCTTTACGATCCTGAGACTACATGATTATGATGTCTCTTCAGGTAAAGGTGGTATTTTTTGGCTAACTATTGTGCAATTTGATGTATCAAGGATTTCTTAGAGCCTATGGAGAAATAATATTGGATTTAACTTCTATATGGTCAAAATTTTGTAATTCCAAGTCTTTTAAGTTTATTAGCCACGTCTAAGTAAACTTAGAGAAGTATTTTATGTAAGCATCGTATTGAAATAGGCTTAACTGGTGAACTTGAATGACTTAAATTTTGTTTGACTGCATGCAAATAAAAAATTAGTAGTTCATGTTTTTTGCAGAAGTTCTGAAATTTTTTGAAATTGAGAAAGGAAAGTTCTTCAATTTTGCTGCAAGACATACAAAGGGCTTGAAGGCATGTTAAGTCTCTACAAATGCTCCCAAGTAGGTTTTCCCAGAGAAACGATAATGAAAGAAAGGAAAAACTTCACAACAAGTTACCTACAAAATCTTCTTGAAACAAAGCATTCTTGTGCTCGTGCAAGAGATGTCACTGGATCTTTTGCTGTAAGTTTTAAGGTAAAAACTAGTCAACTATTAACTGGGCATATATTGATTAAGACTAGAGTTTGCTTCAATATTTTTGATTTTTAAAATATACAAAGCATGTCATGATTGATGAGGCCTTTCATTTCATATATTGATTACAGTTCGCTTCATTTGTTAAAAATGTATATTTCTAGAAGCTTTGAAGTAAATGAAATTTACTTTCAGGTGGACCACAAATTGAAATATGGATTCCATTCGAGTTTACCCAGACTAGAGGCAAAGTCTTATATAGAAGGCTTCTATGACATATAATTATTGGTTAGCGAAGATCCTTTATAGGTAAGATTCTATTACTCAGCCCATGTCCTTTACCCAAGTAAATAGAAGATGCTTAATCATAACATGTGCACTATTTCAGTTCTTAATTAACCTCTTCCATATATGAATTTTCCTTTAACATATGAGTTGAAGGATGTAACAATATTTAAGCTCTTCATTAAGCTCTTCCATTTATATGAATTTACATATAATATATTACCTAAATGATTAGAAAACTCTTCATTGTCCAACTTACGACTAACAAGTATTAACTTTGTATTTTTAATTATTGATTTGCTTATTACAAGTAATTTAGCTTTGCTGGAAAATAATTCATTTTCATATACAGGTTGCCTTAAATGAATAATGGCAATTATCTTGACTTGGGTAAATTGGACTTCAATGTAGTGCAGTCCATATACCAGAAAGAGCTTCAACAAGTCCATAGGTATTGTTTTCTTAATTTTGATATAAATAGTTTAGCAATTTTAATAGTAATTTTATCTTTATAAGATCAATTTTACTACATGTGATGAATAGATTCTGGCTTTATGAGTTCTCAATGAAGGAGAAGCATTATCACTTGAGATATTGATGGGATTCAATTACACTGTTGCCCTCTGAGGAGAAAATTTTCCATGCGTTCTAATGATCTAGATGTAGTCATCAAGGAGTTTTGCCACTTGCAAAAAAATCTGTTTTGTACATCTAGTTGAAGTTGATTATAGAGTGTTCTTGTTTTGTGAATGTTTTACCTCCTTTATCATTGTTTCCTTCCTTTTTCTGTTCTTTCTCTTGTAATTTTTTTTTGTTTTCTTTCAGTTTTTCCCATTTTTTTCCTAAGGATTTTTTAGTGTGTGCACGTTGGTCTGTTTGTACATGTTGTTCATGCGTGGTTTGTTTTGGGTTTTATTTTTATTTGTTCTATTAGTTGGTTTGTTCTATTTTTTTGGTTGTTTGGTTTATGGTAGCAAAAAAAGAGTCAGAGCAAAGGAGGCTATGAACTGATGTAGGAAAAATTCTTCTTTGATGTAAATCTTCTTTCAATTTCTCTTTATTATAAGAAATAATAGGTTGTTCATCCTAATGAAACTATAAGGCATTACTGACTAATTAAAATTGGGGACAACACCCATAGAAAAATTGAACCTATATAAAATAAAAAGAATTAAACAAAATTTATTCAGTGGTTTGATCTTGTGTTCTATTTGTCTAAATTCACTACTATTGTTTCAGTTCATCAATTTCATTTTAGGAGTGCAGGTTTAAAAATTTAAACTATTCCATTTTGCTTAGAGGTAAATCCTTTTGCAATATTCCTTTGTAGGTAACTTCATACAAAACTCAACTTTTGGCTGTAATAGAAAATCTAGAACAATATCAACGAAAAATCTGTTATAAGAAAATAACATCTTATTAACTTATTTTACTTTCTTTGAACTTTCTTGCTCGTGAATACAAAATCAAATTTATTTATTAGCATTTACTGAACTGTATTTATCACTACGATGTTTAGATTCAATCTTCTATTGTTAGTTGAGAGTCTCTCCACTAATGTTGATTGTGCAATTATTAGTCCCATGTGTGCCAATATTTCAGTTCCCTATCCTCTAAGAAGTGGAGATGGTTGTGGTGACGCTTACTATGAAGACTATTGCAACAAGAACAAGTACGCAAATTCTCTTGGATGTTGCTGATATGTGGTTGTCATTGATGTCAAAACTATTGGAATTAATGTCTTCAAGGCTGTACATGTTGAGGTTATTGAGAAAATTGTAATAAAATAAGTTGTAGGTTGTTAGTGGTGAAGTGAAGTTTAGTCTGTTGGTTAGCTCAGTACGTTGAAGATCAAAGGTTGTGAATTAAAGAGTTTGTTATCGAGTATATCTAGTTTATCGATGTTAGGTTTTAGAGATCCGCATGTAGATTTGATCGAGTTATGAGTAGTTGTGTTCTGACAATCATTCTGTTGCTTCAGTTGGTGTTCCTGAAAGAAGATGATGCAATTCTAGTAAGTTCAATTGTTGTGGATGTTTCTCTAGTGATTCATGATTTTTGTGGATGTTTCTAGATCATGCTCTATCTGTGTTGCACATTCGCATTGATCGTTGTGCTCATGATTAGATATTTTCTCTTGCGTGTTCATGTTTTTCATGTTCTTGGCCGATAGGGTCTTGTAGCGTGTTGTGGATCTTCGAGGAATAATTTTTGATGGTGTTTCATGTTCAAGGATTTTGTTTTGGGTCTTCATTATGTTGTGGCCAACATTGGTTGATTCACATTGCAAATTATTTATTGTTTTGGTCCGATAGTTTGCATATGTTTCATTATTTTGTTGAGGCTGACATGTAGTGAGGTAATCTCTTGTTGCAGATATATATAAGAGATTGTTTATTCCATTTGAAGGCATGCGTTTATGAAATGTGAAAATAATGTCCTAATCATTCGAAGGTAGAAGCAAAGTGTTAAGAAGAGTGAGTAGAGTGTGAAGAAGTGTTCATGTGCTTAACTAGAACTGTAATAAGGCATTAGCAGATGTTATTTTCTCAGTTGAAAATCCTGTGGATGTAATCCAAATGTTTTTGTAAGACAATGTGTCTTCTTTTGGGTAGCAATCCTTTTTGTATTTGAGTAGTGAGCTCTAAGTAGTGTGCCTAAATGCAAGTGCGTTCCCCATTTATTTTTCTTTATTCTTTTAATAGGGTATAATCTTGTGGACTAACCTCCACTGTGGTTTTTCCCCTAATAGGGTTTCCAAATAAAAAAATATTGGTGTTATGTGTATTTCTGATGTGTTAATGGTTTATGATTTCATGGTTATTTATCAGATATGAGAATAAGGTTAATAAGTTTGATAAGTTTAAATTTATGAGACAACTGATTCACCCCCCCTCTTAGTTGTCTACCCTTGTGTTTCCAACAATTGGTATTAGAGTAGGTTCCTTGGAAGAAGTTTGATAGCTTGTGGTGATCTGGGATAGCAACATACAAGAAGAATAGTCTGAGATTTGATGGAACAAATTATTCTCTATGGAAGGCTCGAATGGAGTGTCATATGAGATGCATTGGTGAACCCTTCTGGAATATTACAAGGAATAGGTATGTTATCCCACATAATGGTCCTACTACTACTGCTAAGATTAAGGATGCCGAGTACAATATCATGGCTAAGGAAGCATTGTTAAGTGCTCTGACTGATTCCGAGATGACAAATGTTATGGATCTGAAGACTGCTTATGGGATTTGGAAAAAAGTTGGAAACTTTGTATAAAGGTGATGCACATGTGAAAGTTGCTAAGCTGCAAAGCCTGAAAGGGAAATATGAAACTTTGAGAATGGGTGATGATGAGAACATTGCTTATTTCATGCAGAGAGTGAATGAACTTGTGTGTAGTATCAGATGTGCTAGTGGAACATTGGATGAATCAATTTTTTTTTCCAAAGTGCTTATATCCTTGCCTATTGCATACAAAGCCAAAGTTATAGCTATTGAGAAGATCCAGACCATGACAAATGTAACCAAAGACATGTTGATTGGTAAGCTTACAACTTTTGAGTTAAGTGAGTTTGGTGATGCTCTTCCTAAGATAGAATCTACACTCAAAGCTACTACCTCCGGAAAGGATAATCAAAGATATGATCCGGGAGAAAGTTCTTCTAGAAAGATATTCAAGTATGAGGAGGAAATGAGAGAGATTGAAGAAGAGGAGAGAAAACTAGATGAGCTTGAAGCACTTATTGTCAAAAGGGAAGCCAGAGGAGAAGGTAAGTATAAAGGAAAATTACCTATTAAATGTTTTTCTTGTAATAAGATAGGTCATTTTGCATCAAGATGTCTGGAAATAATTCTTAAGCCAAGACCTAATAAGCCTAGATTCCAAAGAAAGTGTTATTATGCTGCTGATGATGGTGTGACAGATGATGAACTTGATAAAGGGAATGTAAGTGAAGATGAATGGGTATTTATTGCTATAAAGGAAAATGATCCTATACCTACTGAATCTGCTAGTTGCTCAAATGTGGAGAAAGCTCTAGCGGCCAGAGTTGAAGAAAAATATGAATGGGTGATTGATAGTGGATGCTCTCATCACATGATAGGTGATAGAAGCAAATTTGTGAGCCTAGAAAAGTATGATGGTGGTGTTGTAAGATTTAATGATGACAAAGATGGTGTAATCCATGGCAGAGGATCCATTTCTCTTGATGGTAAGAATAATACTGATGATGTTCTATATGTGGAAGGTTTGAAGCACAATCTCTTAAGTGTTGGACAGATGGTTGACAAGGGATACAATATTCAATTAAAAAATGGAAAGTGTAGAATATTGGGAATTCTAAAAATGTGATTGTTTCAGGTACAAAAACAAAAGGTAACATCTTTCACCTGAATGCTACTGGTAAAATTTGTCTGATTGCTCAAGTTGATGAAAGTTGGTTATGGCATAGGAGAATGTGTCATGTAAACTTTGACAATATTATCAAGATAATTTCTACTCAGGAAGTGAGATATCTTCCTAAGTTGGTAAAGCCTACTAATACTAGATGCAAGGAATGCCAGTTAGGGAAGCAAACTAGAATTTTATTTCAGAGCAAACAACATTGTTCAAATAAAGTGTTGGAGCTTGTTCATACTGATTTGTGTGGTCCTTCTAGAGTCAAAAGTTTACAAGGAGACAGGTACTTCATGTTACTTATTGATGATTACTCTAGATTGATGTGGGTTACTTTCTTAAGGGAAAAATCTGAACCTCTAGAGAAATTCAAGATTTTTAAGGCTATGGTTGAGACAAAAATAGGTCTGAAGATTAAATGTTTGAGATCAGATAGAGGTGGTGAATTC
Organism: Sequoia sempervirens; assembly: GCA_007258455.2. Lineage (NCBI taxonomy): Eukaryota > Viridiplantae > Streptophyta > Pinopsida > Cupressales > Cupressaceae > Sequoia > Sequoia sempervirens. The sequence goes on along the minus strand of VDFB02298810.1, from coordinate 14,725 downwards.
ACTTCCCATGAGTTTAATTATTATTGTGAAGAGCATGGGATAAAGAGACAATTATTTTCCTTGTGGACCCCTTAGCAAAATGGAGTTGTGGAAAGGAAGAACAAGAAAATTCAAGATGCTGCTAGGACTATGATGTTGGAAGGAAATTTTCTGCATATCTATTGGAGAGGAGCTATGAGTACCGTTGTTTACACCCTCAACTGGGTACAAGTCAAAGTTGATACTAGTAAGACCCCTTTTGAGCTATGGTCTGGTCATAAGCCTACTGTTAGATATTTCAAAATATTTGGGAGTAAATGCTATATCAAAAGAGATGAAGATATAGGAAATTTTGATGCTAGAAGTGATGAAGGAATCTTTATTGGTTATTCTACTAAGAGTAAGGCCTACTAGTGCTACAACAAGAGATCGAGGAAAGTAGTTGAAAGTGCTAATGTCAAGGTTGATGAAGACATATCTAGACCATCCAGAACCTGCGGATATGATTCAGATGATTAGAATAACAATTCAGTCATAGGAAAGAAAGTTTAGACTCAAAATCAAGTTCAGATCATTCCGGTGAATCAAGAAAATCAAGAGGAAGGAACTAGTGTAAATGTAGAAGAGAGATCAAAAGAGCTAGAAGTTCAAGAACATCTTAAGACTCCAAGGTATGTAAGACTAAATCATTCAGAAGATTAGATTATAGGTGATAAGAACAAAGGTGTTCAAACTAGGAGAAAAATTGCAGAAGAATACTGTTTGATTTCAAAGACTAAGCCTAATAGTGTCAATGAAGCATGCAAAGATGAACATTGGGTGGAAGCAATGAAAGAAGAACGACATCAAATTGAGAAGAATACTACATGGATTCTTGTTCTAGACCTAAGGACAAAAATGTAATTGGAACTAAATGGGTCTTTAGAAACAAGATAAATGAGCAAGGTGAAGTTGTTAGAAACAAAGCAAGACTTGTGTGCAAAGGACATTCTCAGATGGAAGGAATTGAATTTGAAGAAATTTTTTCCCCTGTTGCTAGGATTGAAGTTGTGAGACTATTTCTTGCTTATGCTGCTTACAAAAACTACAAGGTTTATCAGATGGATGTCAAGTCAACATTTCTAAATGGAAAATTGGAAGAAGAAGTGTATGTTGAGCAACCTGATGGATTTCAATTGAATGATCAGGGAGAAATGGTTTTCTGGTTGAAGAAATCATTGTATGGACTTAAGCAAGCCCCAAGAGCATAGTATGCCAGATTGGAAAAGTATTTGTTGAAGCTTGGATTTAATAAAGGTACTACTGATAGTAATTTGTATTTCAAGATTGATGATGATAAAGATTTGATTGTTGTAGTCTTTGTTGATGATATAATTTTTGGAGGAGATGATAGTTTGTGCATGAAGTTTGCTAATGAGATGCAAAATTAGTTTGAGATGTCTATGATTGGTGAGATGCAATTATTTTTGGGATTGAAAATTACTTAGCTAGATAAAGGGATCTTTATATCTCAATCCAAGTATGTGAAAGAATTGCTAAAGAAGTTTGGTATGGAAGATTCAAAACTAGTTGGTACACCTATGATGACCGGATGCAAGTTGACACAAGATGATGATTCTCTGAAATCAAATCAGATTAGATAAAAATTGATGATTGGTGGATTGCTCTATTTGACTCAAACTAGACCTGATATCATGAATGTTGTATGCATTTTTGCAAGATTTCAAGCTGATCCTAAGGAATCTCATGTGACTGTTGTGAAGAGGATTTTCAAATACTTAAAGGGGATAGTTGATTTTGGGCAGTGGTATCCTAAAGATGATGATCTTACTTTGAGTGCTTTTACTAATGCTAATTGGGAAGGTGATGTAAATGACAAAAAGAGTACTAGTGGTGGTCCATTTTTCTTGGGTAAGAAGTTGATTTCATGGTTAAGTAAGAAGCAAAATGCCATTTCTTTATCTACTGCAGAGGCATAATACATTGCTACTGCTAATAATTGTACTCAAGTATTGTGGATGAAGTAGATGTTAAAAGATATCAGAGTTGTGTATGATGAACCTATTGCTATATTCTGTGATAATTCAAGTGCAATTAACATTTCTAAGAATCCGGTGCTACATTCAAAAACCAAGCATATATCTATCAAGTTTCAATTTTTGAGAGAGAAGGCGAGTAAAAAGGAAGTCAGATTAGAGTATGTTCCTACTAAGGAACAAATTGTAGATATATTTACCAAACCATTGCCTAAGGATAATTTTGAGTATCTCAGAGGGAAGCTAGGGGTGATTACCCCTCCTAATTAGAACTAAGATGTAATGACTTGCATCAATCTGTGAATTTCATAGTTATATCCTGATCCAGATTGATGTTGTGGTGGCTGCTACTGAGGGGGAGTAGTCAGATGTTCAGATATGTGGTTTAGAACTTGTGTGGAGAAAAGAGATCTTTGTCATTGATGTCAAAGGGGGAGAAGAGTCATGTGAAAAACTATGAATTATCTGGGGAGAAGAGTCATGTGGGGAGAAGAGTCGTGTGAAAGAGTTGAGGAGAAATGAGTCATAACCTAAGGGGGAGTAAGTGCTAAAGATAGTTGTGTTGATGGTGTTTGTCACATCATGTGTTGCAATCAATGCCAAAGGGGGAGATTGTTACATGTTGCTGATATGTGGTTGTCATTGATGTCAACACTATTGGCATTAGTGTCTTCAAGGCTGTATATGTCAAGGATATTGAGAAAATTGTAATAAAAAAAGTTGCAGGTTGTCAGTGGTGAAGTGAAGTTCAGTCTGTTGGTTAGCTCAGTATGTTGATGATCAGAGGTTGTGGATTAACAGGTTTTTTGTCAAGTATATATTGTTTATCAACATTAAGTGTCAAAGATCCGCATGAAGATTTGATCAAGTTATGAGCAGTTGTGTTCTAACAGTCATTTTGTTGCTTCAGTTGGTGTTCCTGAATGAAGATGATGTGATTCTAGTAAGTTCAGTTGTTGCAAATTCTCCTTTGGTGATTCATGATGTTTGTGGATGTTTCTAGATCATGCTCTATCTATGTTGCATGCCCGTATTGATCGTTGTGCTCACGATTAGAGATTTTCTCTTGTGTGTTCATGTTTTTTATGTTCTTGGCCGACAGGGTGTTGTAGCGTGTTGTGGATCTTCAAGGAATAATTTTTGATGGTTTTTCATGTTTGAGGATTTTGTTTTGGGTCTTCATTATGTTGTGGCCGACATTGGTTGATTCACATTAAAAATTATTTATTGTTTTGGGCCAACAATTTGCATATGTTTTATTATTTTGTTGAGGCTGACATGTAGTGATGTAATCTCTTGTTGCAAATGTATATAATCGATTGTTTATTCCATTTGAAGGCATGCATGTATGAGATGTGAATAATGTCCTAATCATTCGAAGGAAGAAGCAGAGTGTGAAGAAGAGTGAGTAGAGAGTGAAGAAGTGTTCATGTGGTTAACCAAAATTATAATCAGGCATCAACAAATGCTTTTTTCTCAGTTCAAAATCCTATGGATGTAATCCGAATGTTTTTGTAAGACAGTGTGTCTTATTTTGGGTAGCAAGCCTTTCTGTATTTGAGCAATGAGTTCTAGGCAGTGTTCCTGAATGCAAGTGCATTCCCCATTTATTTTTCTTTATACTTTTAACAGGGTATAATCTTGTGAACTAAACTCCACCATGGTTTTTCCCCTAGTAGGGTTTCCACGTAAAAAAAAATCCTTGTGTTATGTGTATTTCGGATGTGTTGATGGTTTATGCTTTCATGGTTATTTATCAGATCTAAGAATAAGGTTAATAAGTTTGATAAGTTTAAATTTTTGAGACAACTGATTCACCCCCCCTCTCAGTTGTCTACCCTTGTGTTGCTAACAACTTCTAAATATTCCATTTTTCTCACGTTGTTGCAATTTATGCTTTTGGTAACATGGCTTCCTTAAGACTTATGCTACCATATGTTGATGTTATAGTCTATTTTCTATTGGGATTTTTAGTTTTACCATCATTTGGTTTAGTGTTTATGATTTGGTGATCTTTGATGCCTCTTAGTAGCCGTTGCTACTTCAATTTTCTCTTTATGGTTGTGTAGACATGCAAAATTGGCATCATGCATTTAATTAGGTCATATTCATCCATTCATCAAATAAATCAAGTTTATTTGATTAATCTCTAAATTCCTCCATTTAAATTAAATAAATTCTTCTTTAACACTAACATTACCCCCTTTAGCTAAATAAATCAAAATATTTATTTAACTAGGTGTAAATCATTTTCCATCTCTTTTTGATTTATTTTAATCCATAAATCTAAGTCAAAAAGTCAAATCACCTAATCTTCACTTAAGTTAATTAAATCACGATTAAGGTTAAATCTAATGCAAGTCCCATCCTTATCATCTCTTATGCCTATTCAATAAATCTTTTCTTATGCAGATCTAGCTATCATTGCATGACATGAGATCACATTTGAGAAAGACATTCTGTCAAAAGAGATTTCACACCCCCTCTCTATGCTCCCCTTTGTTCGCCGACTTTACACCTACCATTTGCATTATTTTGAAAGTTTTTAAATAAGAATTATGATGGCGGCTTTACATCTGATAACTGCATTAGTTTGAAATCTTTCAAAGGAGCCTTTATTCGCCGTTTTCTTCTTTTTTCACATGCCTATCAAATGCATTTACTTGCAAGTTTTTATCTACTGTTTTCTTGGTATGCAGATTAAATGTGTTTGCTTGAAAGTCTCTAAAGCCTTTCTCAACAAGCTCATTCTCTATTTGCGGATTAAATGAATTCAACTATAGAAGTCAACTTTACACCTACCAAATGCATTTATTTGAAAGTGTTCAAAAGACTTTATTCGCTATTTTTATCATGTGCCTGCTAATAGCCTTAATTGGAAAGTATTTGACAGTCATTTAGTCACTGGTAAAGGCCATTAATGTGATATGCCTTTTGAATCTTGAATTTCTATCAGTTCAAGTGGTGAAATTATCAGAGTCAGGCACTATTTAATGCACTATTCATTTATTCGAATATATGCTTGGGATTTTGAATGAACTGAAAATTTATAAAGTTTGTTGAAGAGCATTTAATTTTTACTTTATGAAAGTGAAAGGTGCATCCATTGAGAATATTTTCAACCAATTGTCATGTTGAAAATGTCTCTACATCACTTAATGAGTTAGAGGACATATCTCAAGAATTTATTCTAAAGCATGATCAACATCTCTCACCAAAGTCTAGCAATGGTCCTTTCCAAGACATATTGACATTCTTCAACCCCATGATTTCTGATATTGAAGGAATCTTCAACTCAACACTTGATCCAAATCCACTCAAAGATCAAGAGGATATTGAGCCACTTCCTATGCCTAATGAAGATATCGAAGAACCCTTTGTAAGCAATCCATCCTTTGAAATTAAACCATGTCAAGAACTTGATCCAAAGCATGTCGAAAGCAATTTTGAAATCATTCAAGATCAAGAATTCATATCTCCAAGATACTACAATGATCTAATGGATACTCTCCTATCTATACATGATGATCATATCCATATAGCACATACTCCTCCATTTACCCATGAGATGCTTTTTGTGGATGGACACAAAGATGATCTTCATTTAGAACAAGATTCCTTTACTCCTGACATTATTACACAAAAAGAGCAGGTTATTGATTCCTATAGTCAAACTGAGTTGTCAACATCAGGATCAGATATATCCCAAATTCAGACTAAGGACATTATGAATAAAGATATCCAACATTGTCCACTCAAGGAAATAGGTCAGATAGAACATGATATTCCGAAGTTAGCAGAGCAAAAAATTCCAATAACATCATCTACAGTGGTCATTTATTAGAGAGTGCTTACTAAACAAGACATCTCAAAATAAGCAGAATCAAGGAATGAAGGTGCCACTACCACCATACTGGGGGCAACTATGTCTTAATCAAATTTCAACATAGGGAGAATGAAGAATCTTTCTGATGAAATCAATGCCAATACTACAACTAGCCACATCATGAATCTTCATCCACCCATCACCCCATCCACGAATTGGGACCAACATCAAAAGAAAGATTTAAATCAAAGCACAAAGAACGTTATCAAAATAAAAGAAGTAGAGAAGCATAATGGACAAATCAAATACAAATGGATACCAAAGAATACAAAGAAAGATTATCCCTATCAAACTCCATTAGTCAAAGAAACTATGGGGAAAAATAAAAAAAGGGAAAAATATCCATCAAAGATGTCCACAAAGGAAAAAACAGGTTTCTCAAGCAACGTACAAAGTGTATCAAGTAGTTGGTCCTAATTCCATGCACACTTCCGTATCCACCCATCATTGCTCATCTTCCCAAGTTTGGAGAGTTAAAGATTCCAAACTGTCAACCAATCCATCTTTTATTCCTAAACATACTCCATCCACTCCTCCACGCATGATATCCAATTCTCACCTTGACCATGTATTGGCAGCCACCCTTCATCATAAGGATTCAAAAGGCATCTATTGTGATGTGAGCACAAAGAAAGAGTTAACTCCGGTATCACCAAAGTAGATCAAGAATCTCAAAAGTTGTATTCAAGTGCATGTATCTTGGCAAAGCAGCTTCTTTAAGCAGGATACCGATGGCACATTATGACATAAAAATCTACATCAACACCACAAGGTGGTTCAACATGAGCTTAAAATCTTTCAAAAAATTAAAAATACAAAAAAATCAGAAAAAGGATTAAAAACAATAAAGATAAAAAAATCATCCTCTAGTGAAAACCACTATGGTGGCACTTTGGACAGGTACCATGATGAAAACCTAGCAAATAGGCGTCATGTGTAGAATCAAGCATCTACGTGCACTAATTTAGGTGAAAGCATCTCATCTCATCCATAATAAAATCCAACATTCCGTCCATCTTATCCATAATAAATCCATTCATCCATGAACCATTTATCCAATCCATGTGCATATATTTACATCCATATTCCAAGTTATCTTGACCTTGATGAAAGTTTGGTGAAAACTTTACGCTTGCTTATGGTAAACATCTTGACATGGGTCATTTTCATTGATCCTATCCTATCCAATATTATCTAAGCCATGAGGCACTATCCAAATGAGCATTCTTTATCTAAACATCGTATCTTATCGCAAGATAATTCATATCCATCCATCCATACATCCATCCAATAATCCACCCATGGTGTTCCATACATTGCTAGGCACTGGGGATAGATATTTACACCTTGCTTCAAGAATAAATCTTGATCTATATCCTCCAACTTATGTGGTGATCCAAACATTGGAAAACCTGAAATCAAATTGGTCAAAGTAGTTGTGAGAGAAAAAGAATCCAAATCACTAGCCCATGACATATTTTGACGAGAATATTTTCCTTATCAAGCTTCACCTTTCATCGAACATCAATCCAAAAAAACAATATCAGTCAAATCTAACACATGCTTCAACATCACATCAAATCATTCAAAATAATTTTGTTCCAAAATCAAGCTTCAAAATCCCGATCAATCAAATCCAATCAATCCATCACATCTTGGGAGATCCTTCCTAATCCTCGTGTTGCTTAACACTATCCTTGCATTGTTGTGCATCCTCAACAATGTTATCATCATCAATCCTAATCAATCAAATACTTGCATTGTTGTGTATCCTCGACAATGTTATCATCATCAATCCCTCATCATCTTGGGATATCCATCCTAGTCCTTGTGTTGATTAACACTATCCTTGCATTGTTGTGTATCCTCAACAATGTTATCATCATCAATCCATCGATCTGATCAATTAACCTTAGCTTGGTTTTCAACAAAATCCCAAAATAGAGCACTGATATCGTCATGCAAATCTGTATCCAAATTGTCAAAATCATGTGAAAATCCAAAAACATTCAAAAAACACAAAATTCAAAAAACCATAAAATCCAAAAACATCCAAATCATATCAAAATCTAAAACAAGGTCAAAAAGTCAGAAAACATCAAAAACATGCTATTTGAACTACGTCGTCTCTGAGCTTAAATGTACGCAAGGCTAATATTTGATCAGCCCCCGAGACAACAAATCCAAAAACATTCATAAAATCTTAGAAAACCCCAAAACATTGGAAAATTTGAAAATCAAAACATTCATAAAATCTTGAAAAATACCAAAAACAACCTCAAAACAGTTCATAAAACATCAAAAACATCCAAATATTTGAAAAAAAATTCCATCTGTCCCATTTCACTTCACCCGCAATAATCTCATCCATACTAAACAAATCGTCACAATCACCCTTTGGCAAATCAAACAGAAACAACCACAACAATCAGCACAAGCAAGCTTCAAACACAAAATCAAAATCGAAACAACAAACTTTTAAATACAAAATCAAACTCTTGATCATTCACAAACATGTCAATCAACCTTATATCAATAGCCTTTTTGAACAACCTATCAACTTGCCACCATCCACTAACATGTCCTAGGATGTATCCTTCCTACAATGGGCATTATCTATTGGAAACACACTTTGGATAAAAAAAACGATGTGCCGCCATCCACTTAACATGTCCTAGGATGAATCCTTCCTACAATGGGCATTATCTATTGGCAATCGTTTTGGTTCTTATCCTAAACAAAACAAATCCCTTTGGCTAGAGGTATGAAGAACATTGACTTGTTTGTGTTCTTGATCTTTTCTTTTTGATTTACCTTATTGTGCTCATTCCAATGACCTATTGATGATATCTAATCAAAAAATGATTTAGAGAGAAAGGAATGGGGCATTGATCATTATATTTTTGTCTGCTGTGCTTGTTGGACGTTTTTGTAAAATAACTTGAAAAATACTTGCTTTGTTAGGTGCATCCTAGCAAGGTTTTCGTATGTCAAGTGTGAACAAGAATACTCCTATCTGTTTTGTCTAGTCAAAGTCCATCACACTAGGTGCAACGCCATCCTGGTTCTTTATACCTTGATGCATTGGGCCTATGTGTGTTATCAAACATAAGGTAAGTAGCCCTTTTAAAGTCCCAATTCCTGATAAGCAAATCATCCATCTCTCATCATCATCTTTAATAAAGTTGGCTTGTTGAATCCTCTTGTCATCATCTCATTTCTTCTTTTCCATGCTAACATCATACCAGGATAGTTAATCATCATCACTAGTGCATCCATCCTGCATCCACAAACCGTTAGCATGCTGCATATCATTCACATGCATTTTCATCTGTTAGTCTAAGCATCTCATAAATCATACATTTGCATAAAACATCCATTGCATAATTATATAGGCATTATCACATCATCCATCTCATTTGCATCATCATCATAACCATCCATACGTCCATCTTGAACCTCTTTATCACGAGATCGATCCTCAAATCAAATCTTTTCACTCGATCTCTTGAGGGGGCAATGTACCAGTATACTTCTTTCCGCTGGGGCATCTGAAAAAATTAGATAATTTTTAAATTTTGATTGTGGTAATTTTATTCTTTGAACCAACACAAGAAGTACATTGCTTCAAAGAGGGGAAAAATGTAGACATGCAAAATTGGTATCATGCATTTAATTAGGTCATATTCATCCATTCATCAAATAAATCAAGTTTATTTGATTAATCTCTAAAGTCCTCCATTTAAATTAAATAAGTTCATCTTTAACACTAACATTATCCCTTTTAGCTAAATAAATCAAAATATTTATTTAACTAGGTCTAAATCATTTTCCATCTCTTTTTGATTTATTTTAATCCATAAATCTAAGTCAAAAAGTCAAATCACCTAATCTTCACTTAAGTTAATTAAATCATGATTAAGGTTAAATCTAATGCAAGTCCCATCCTCTAACTTTTCCCACTTGCACAAATAAATGATTTTAATTAATTTATTAAATCTTCATTTTCCATCAACATGGCATAAAAATGGAATATTCCTCCATTTCAAATCTCCCTCCAAGTGGGATGAGTCCTTCCAACAAGGCATTTATGTTACCTTACAAGTCCTTTTGCATTGAGTCGAGTGGCCATTACTCCATTTGAATCTCCCTCCACCTTGTCATTTCAACATTTTCAAATTTCAAATATATGCATTTATGGGCACATTCATCAAAACTTGCACATCCTCCACCCATCCATCTCTTGACAAGTGGCACCTTGCCATTGGTTGAAAGTTAGTCCCACATTCACCCCTCTTGCCTCTTCTCTCATTAAAATCTTCTATAAATGGAGAGGCTATCCTTCATTCTCATCATCCACAATTCATGCAAAGTTACTCTCTTCACATTGAGAGCTAATTTTTTCCACTTCATAGCATCTTCAACAATCTTCATCATTGGCTTGTCAAGGGTTGGGAAAGAGCCACTTTCCATATCAAAGGTGGCACCAATCCACTATGGAATAGGTTATTCAATATGCTTTTTAGGATTTCAATCAGTTTGTTTTGTTGTTTTGTTTGTGAAGCATAATGGATTATTTCATAAAGAATGCTATTTTATCTGCTTTCTTTAAACTAACTTCATGAGGATGTATGAGCTGGAATTTAAGCTTGCAGATTTATGGTGTTACAGGTTGTAATGCCACTTTTGGGTGGTCATTTTTCTCTTGTTAGTTTCATGGGTATGGGGTCCTTCCTATAGTTGTGATTTGATAATATTTTTTTCAGTTTTAACAGATTACTGTTTGGATAATTTTAAAATGTACCACGTCATTGTAGGGTGGGTGAAAAAGAGCATAGCTCCCTTCTTTTACTGTTCAAGCAGTGGATACCATTGCTATTGAAACTTGTGTATCTCCATAGACATCATCACAACACTCTAGATGAAGAGTTAACAAAACATAGGAAGCTTGGCTGTCGTATTTTAGCTTGTAGTTATTATTCAACCCCTCTACTCTTATGATATGTAATGTTATAACAAGTTATTTCTATAGGATAACCCATTGGATCCAAATGAAGAGTTTCTTAGAAAACTATGTATATTTTGTATTCTTCAACTTCTATGATCTTATAATCAAAATGAGAACATTAGTTTCTTCATTTCATTTCACTAGTTTTAGTGCTTGTCTTCCATACAACGAAGTTATGTGGTGTGCTGGCTTCCTTTGCACAAAGAATCTCTCTTTTTTGCGCAATACAACTTTATTAGCTTTCTTAATTGGAATTCATAATTTTTTTTGTCACAATTTGTTGATACTACAGTAAGATGGTATATATTTACTAATCTATTTCATTTTCTATAAAAATATTGTTTAGATATTTGCCACACAAATAATTAAATTAAGAAAATTACTATCTCACGTAATTTTATCTCATGTGTTAATTGATTTTGTGGTGTTAACAATACCCTGTTTTTATTCTTCTGATCTCCATGAAAACCTTGTTGCCATTGATACTGTTGAACGTCTGGGAATTGGTAGCTATTTGAGAAACAAAACTAAACAGGGATTGGATTATGTATTCAAGTTTGTCCATTTAATCATTTCCTTGTTTTAGTTAAAAGGAAATTTAAGGAGAAAAAATTTACACATTCAGGTAAATGTTAATGATAGCACTATGATGTTTATTAGCAACGTTTGAGTAAACCTAGAAAAGTATTCTATTTAAGCATCCTATCAAGACGAGATTAACTGTTGACCTTGAATGGATTAAATTTTGTTTGACTGCATGCAAATAAACAATTAGTAGTTGTTCATGTTTTTTGCAAAAAGTTCTGATTTTTTTTTAAAATGAGGAAAGAGATTTCTCTAGTTTTGCTGATAAGACATACAAAGGGGTTGAAGACATGATAAGTCTCTACAAATGCTCCCAAGTAATTTTTCCTAGAGAAATGACAATGAAAGAAGCAAAAAAGTACACAACAAGTTACCTACGAAATCTTTCTGAAACAAAGCATTCTTGTGCTCATGGAAGAGATGTCATTGGGTCTTCTGCTATAAGTTTTATGGCAAAAACTGGTCAATTATTAACTAGGCATATATTGATTAAGACTTGATTTTGTTTCAACATTGTTGATTTTTAAAAATATAGAAAGTATGTCATGACTGATGATCCCTTTCATTGCATATATTGATTACAGTTCTCTTCTCTTGTTAAAAATGTATATTTCTAGAAAATTTCAAGTAAATCAAATTTACTTTTAGGTGGACCACGAATTGAAATATGGATTCCATTTGAGTTTACTTACACTAGAGGCAAGATCTTATATAGAAGGCTTCTGCCACAAAGATAATTTTTTGATAGCAAAGATCCTTTATAGGTAAGATTCTTTTAGTTATCTCACACCCTGTAGCCAAGTAAATAGAGGATGCTTAATCATAACATGCACACTATTTCAGTTCTTTATTAACCTCTTCCATGCATGAATTTTCCTTCAACATTTGAGTTGAAGGAGGTAACAATTTTTAATCTCTTCATTAATCTCTTCCATTTATATGAATTTCCATATAATATATTACCTGAATGATTAGAAAACTCTTCATTGTCTAACTTACCCCTAACAAGCATTAACTTTTTATTTTTTATTATTGATTTGCATATTACTAGTAATTTATCTTTGTTGGAAAACAATTCATTTTCGTATACAAGTTTCCTTCTATGAATAATGACAATTATCTTTAGTTGGCTAAATTGGAATTCAATACAATGCAGTCCATATACGAGAAAGAGCTTCAACAAGTCCGTAGGTATTGTTTTCTTAATTTTGATAAAATAATCATTTTAATATAAATAGTTTAGCAATTTAAATAGTAATTTTATCTTGATAAGATCAATTTTAGTATAGGTGGTGGATAGATTCTGGCTTTATACATTCTCAATGAAGGAGAAGCATTAACACTTGAGATATTGATGGGATTCAATTACACTGTTGCCCTCAGAGGAGAAAATTTTCCTTGCCTTCTCACAATTTGAATGTAGTCATTGAGGAGTTTGCCACTTGTTCATAAATTTGTTTTGTACATTTTGAACTTGATTTATAGAGTGTTCCTCTTTTGTGAATGTTTTACCTCCTTTATCAATGTTTCCTTCCTTTTTTGTTCTTTCTCTCATAATTTTGTTTTGTTTTCTTTCAGTTTTTTCATTTTTTCCCTTAGGGTTTTTTAGAGTGTGCATGTTGGTCTGCCGATACATGTTCATGCGTGGTTTGTTTTGTGTTTAATTTTTATTTGTTTTGTTAGCTGGTTTGTTCTATTTTTTCTGGTTTGTTTTGCGTTTAATTTTTATTTGTTTTGTTAGCTGGTTTGTTCTATTTTTTTTGGTTTGTTTTGTTGTTTTGGTTGTTTGGTTTATGGTAGTAGAAAACTAGGCAAAGCAAAGGAAGCAGTGAACTGATGTAGACAAAATTCTTCTTCGAGGTAAATTTTCTTATACTTTCTCTTTATTATAAGAAATAATAGGTTGTTTATCTTGATGAAACTAAAAGGAATTATTGACTAATTAAAATTGCGGACAACACCCATAGAACAATTGAACCTATATAAAATAAAAAGAAATGAACAAAACTTATTCATTGGTTTGATCTTGCATTCTATTTGTCTAAATTCACTACTATTGTTTGACTTCATCAATATCATTGTAGGAGTTTAAGTTTAAAAATTGAAACTTTTCTGCTCTGTACAATATTCCTTTGTAGGTAACTTCACAAAGAACTCAAGTTTTGGCTTTAACAAATAATCTAGAACAATATCAACAGAAAATTCCTTGTCACAGTGTTTGCAGTATAGTCAAGGTAAGAATTGTTTAGGTAGATTGTGTGTTAATTTTTCACCCTATTCTTCATGCCCACAAAATATCCATAATCTGTAACACTGACATGTATGCTTTCTAACAAGGTTTTGAGGAATTGTTAGTATCACATCCTTTTAGATGCTATTGATATGTTATTTGTTTTGCATTATTTTTATATGTTTTGTTTGTCAGATTGTTTAGTTTTTTTTAGTTATTGGTTTTTTTGGTTTTTGGTAGCAGAGGAAGAGGTAGAGCAAAGGAAGTGACAACTAATAGAGGAAAAATAATTCTTCTAGGTTATTCTTCTCACATTATCTTTATTATAACAAGTAATGGGTTGTCTATCTTGGAAGAATGATAAGGTATTATAGATTTTGAAGTTATGGGAGAGACACCTCTTTATTATAGCAAGTAATGGGTTGTCTATCTTGGTAGAATGATAAGGTATTATAGATTGTTAAGTTATTGGAGAGATGCCTCTTCCTATCAATTATAATAAAATAGCATCTTATTAAATTATTATACTTTCTTTGAACTTTCCTATTCATGAACCCAAAATTAAATTTATTTATTAGCATTTACTGAGCTGTATTTTTCACTACCATGTTTAGATTCAATTCTTTGTTGTTAGTTGAGAGTCTCCCCACTAATGGTGGTTGTGCAATTATCTGTCCCATGTGTGCCAATATCTTAGTTCCTTTTTCTCTAAGCAGTGGAGATGGTTGTGGTGACCCTTACTATGGAGTCTATTGCAACAAGAACAAGTACACAACTTCTAAATATTCTATTTCTTTCATGTTGTTGCGATTTTTGTTTCTAGTAACATTGATTTCTTAAGACTTATGCTACCATATGTTTATGTTATAGTCTATTGTCTATTGGGATTTTTAGTGTCATGCTCATTTGCTTTAGTGTTTGTGTTTTGGTGATCTTTGATGGCTTTGAGTAGCCATTACTACTTACTTTAATTTGCTCATTATAGTTTTGATGCCACTTTT
>VDFB02298809.1:0-13002 GCA_007258455.2 Sequoia sempervirens | reverse complement strand
CATCAATCTCCGTTTTCAATTTATTCGTTTCATTTGATGTCAAATTAACCAGAAAGATAGAAACCCTAATTTTCAGACTTGGCCAAATTTCACAATAGATGGGCACATCCCTAAAAGATAGACAGCAGAAAAGAGAGACAACGACAAAACAAACAAAAACCAAGCCAAAAGTTCGAAACGACGCAAAAATTAGGGGGTCCCCATTTGCAATGGGGCGATGTGTGAAAAAGGTCACAACATGTATCTTGGTAGACACTGTCAAGCTCTACAAAGTTCAATTGATACGAGGGCTTCCTCCTTTTCCTTCCCAAGATGTTCCCAAGCCAAGACGAGGTGTCTTTACTAACTTCCCTGGGAGGCTAGGCTTCAACTTCAACCTCTTCAACCTTTGAATCAATATGGATGGAAGAAGACTTCAGCGATGGTGTCGAATCAGGAGACGAAGGCACTGCTTTTGCTTGTGGCGCTAGCTCTTTTGGGACTTCTAATACAACTGCTGGTTGTTCTTGTTGAACCATATCAGAGAACTCCAGTTGTCTCTTTGAACTCTTTACCATTTTGCTACCCTTCATACCCTCTGGAGGATTGCTCATAGCCTTCATTCTCGGTTTTGGTTTGGAAGAAGAAGGTAGGGATGACTGCACTACTGGCGGCTTTGCTAGAATAGTTACCTTGTGTGTCCTCTTACTGCTTAGGAAAATCCTGTTGTTTTTGACAACTCAGCTCATCCTTTCCTCAATTGAGGTGCTCTATTTGATGGACCAATTGACCTATGAAAGTGGTCGCTGCTAAATTTGATCTCTGGCATACATAGGAAGTATTACTTCTCCATCATCACCGAACAATCCTTCCACATCCTCTAATAGGAAATCAGCCATCTGTTGGAGGGTAAATCTGTTGTAACTGCACCTGCGCACTTTGAACTCATCCTCACAATTAGCCCAAAAATCTTCTACTGCAAGCACATGAGTGTGATTCTGACCAAGACAAGATGCAAAGACACCATGAGGATTGTATGATTGCCTCTTGTTGAACAACTTCAGGCCAAACTTTGATAATTCATCGCCCATCACCTTGGCATCAACCTACAATCTACATCTGTAGATGCCCATCTCAATCGGAAAACTAAAAGCAACCTTCTTTCAATTCCGCAAGAACATGTGAACTTCATACACTTGCCTCAGAACCTCCATGAACACCACCTCATCTGTGGGATACCTCGGCAGCATGATTGGACTACTTGAGAAGCCATACACTCTAATGTAGGAGAATGTGGGAAACTAGATAAACTAATCAGCCCACTCTGCCATAGCCGATCTGGCATCTGATGAAATTCGTACATGCAACACATAGTCTAAGTCTCTCACTGTATGCATCAAGAATGCATCATTCACCCGCTTGTAATGATGTGTTGATTCTGAAAACTCCAACTGCGGGTAATGATGATATATATGTTGAACACCCAGAGTTCCGACAATATTCAAACCTCTAAATTTTCCTTGAAAGGCCATCAGATATACAAGGTAGGAAATCGTGTGAAACTCATGGATTTTGAAATACTTTGTCATCTCATGGTGGAGACTATCACTGATCAAAGTTGGCTAGTCATAGAGTTTTGTCTTATCAATGATGCGAGAGATGGTGTAAAACATCCAAGGGTGGAATTTATTGGCCTCTACTTGACCTGTGACTCGATTGAGCAGAGTAATTATGATTGCAAACTCCTCCTTGAATTCACCACGCCCAACGTTCTTTGGAAAAGTATTGTGCTTCTCCTTCAACCACTTTTGTGCAATTCTCTTCCGATATTTGTCCTTTTGCATGTACCACACCTTTTCACACTCTTCAATGGAGATGACCACGTTTTTCGGCCATGGTGATATTGCAAAGCATTTCTCAACATCGTTCGGCCTGAGGCTACAAACATTACGCCCATCTGCTTCTTGGATTTCTTGTGTTGTAGGATTGTAATGCTTGACACAAGCAATTACAAATTCAAGGCTTTGCACCGAAATGGGGATTGAAGCTACTGCAAGCAACCTGGAATGACCAAGATGTCTGACTACAACATTACCTGCATCTTCCAAAGCACGCAAATCAAATATTGGATTTTTATGATGCAAATCAGTTTCAAAAGTTTTCAGATAATCGTGATACAACACTGGCTTGGTTATGAATTCCATGGGAGAATATTGTGTCAGTGTTTCAATTAGTACCTCTGGAGTGCTTATTGAAAACGGACAACTATTACAAGTGTGTAGTAATTGCTCTTCAAATTAGGAGGGGAAGCTCCCTCTTTTTGCTAATGTTTGCATAAAAAGTAAAGAAAACTAACGTTCCTATCTTTTTACTCAGCGGCACGACACAAGGGTGCATAAACACAATGCGTCACAGCTAAGGTTTTCTCTAGTTTCTGCAGATCTTAACTACAACTAGGCTAACTTTTAATCTATCCTATCTCCTCTAGATAAACAGAGCAAGAGAATATAGGAGCAGGAATGGAATGGTTCGATCACTTAGATGAATTAGTCTCCCAAAATGCATCTGAAGGCTCTAAACTTCTAAATTTACACCAAAATAGAATCCACACAAGTAATCTTCAAACAACAGGCTAGATCTCAAGGTTCCCAAGGAGGTACCAAGACCTTTCTGAGGTGTAGGCTGAAAGGTAGACTACTAGAAACAACAAAGAACGATAATCTAACTCTAAATTCCCAAGGAGAGACAATGCTCTTTCCGAGGTGTAGATCGAAAGACAGATTATTGAGAACAACAAACAATGATAAATTTTTGAGATTTTTTTCATCAAAGGCAAGGTAGTTCTCCTGATTTATTATCTCAATCTTCAATCAAAGGTTACACTTTGGGACAGCAACTTGTGTTGTAACGACCTGTTCCTTGCTTAAAAAAAAAAAAACTTTCCAATTCTCACTTAAAACATGTAAAGGTAACAAGTAACAAGATAATATAGTAAAATTTCTTCCTTTCTTTATTGATATACACGTACAAGTTACAATATGTTTTCTCATGTATTTCATTTTCATTGCAAATATAAATCAGAGTTAAAAAGTAATACAGTTACATACATAGCTCGAAAGCTTTTGCACAAATAGAAGTAAGAAGGTCCAGGAGTCCGTCCTTTCAAATCTTGGTACATCGGCCGCTTGCTGTGGAGGAGAAACATCACTCGGGCGCTTTTCCGCCAACCACGGACTTATAATGCGGTCCCGCGATCATTTACAATGAGAGCGGCCCTCCCGCCGAGAAGAAGAGGGTGGTAGGGCCATCCTTTTCGCGATTACCAGCGAGCATGAATTAACATTGTCCTACACAACTAGAACCTTGCTTTATTTCACAATCTACGATCTGGTACTTTCCGGGGATCACAATGAAGGCGGCGGGTGTAGTGTATCACATCTAGGTGGATGTCGTACCTTTCACTACTTTTGGCCAAAGTATTTATTCTCATTCAATTTTGCCCCGGATAGAGGTCATCTATCATAAACACTACTCAGGGCCGATTTGACTTAAGGCTTCCTTACTCTACGCATAGGTTTGTCCTTCAATGGGTGAAACTGTCATCCCAGACATCCTACAATCACACGAACCTACTAGAAATGAAAACAGTATTCAAGTGTCTTGTATCAATCCTCCTAACTAGGAATTCTTTATCCTAGGAGTACTTAACTTGTCTCAGTTATCCTAATAACTTAAGCTAAAAGACTTCACTTGATTCTGCCATCATTTTGATCTTAGTAGATAATAAGTACGTCTACGTATTCTCCATATATAGAGATCATACACAACATGCAAAAACTATTTAAAATGCAAATAAATCCTTCCCTTTTATCTTTTTCCATTATTTCGTTTTAATGCAAGAGAAATAATCTAATCCCTTAAAGCTCTTTACCCAAATAACCCCTTTTTCACAATTCCCCCTAATCATTGAATCCTTTACACAATTTCTCCTTAATGCATTGCTTTAATTATTCATCAAATTAGTTCTTTCCTATTAGAGCTAATTGAAGCAACAATCACAAGACGTAAAAGGAAACAATATTATAATAAAAGTTTATATACTAGGAAGATTCATGCCTGATTTTAAAGCTCCCTTTCCCAACACAGCTCTCTGTGACACTTCTTCAGCAACTTCTAGAATTCCAAACAAAAACGACTTCTTTGCTAGTTTCTCAATTTATGGAGACCTTTCAAAACACTCCTCACAATTTTCACTCCTCTAATTAAAGGTTATTTCATTTATGGCTTCACTCCACTCAAATCTTAAAAAGGAGATTTAACACTGCAATATGATATTGACTGGTAAAAACTCACTATATTTCTTTCACTCAGCATATAGGAAATGCAACAAATAGGGAAAATTACAGCAACTCAAAAGAATAGATATGGGAGCTCTCAAGAGGTTGTGAAACTCGAATTCAGCAAAAGGTGTGTGGAAAAATAATGAAATGGCGTCTTTATTTATAAACCCGAATTACAACAGATTTCCACTTAAGAAGGCATGTTGATTGACAGCAAAGTGCCCAGAAATGGTCAAAAAGACACTTGGCGGATTTCTTAAACTGTTGATCATCAAATTGGAGGTGATTCGACTCCCTTTTAAGCCAGCAAGTTAAGACTTCTTCAACTCTCACATGGCGGATTGACAGCTCAAGGCTTTTTTCAGATTTTAGGTTATTTTGAAGCAATTAAATCAGGAAGTTCGTTTCAGATGAAAGGGTCAAGGTTAAGATGTTCCCACGTCACCATTTTAGGCCAAGAGATTAGCATTCGATCATTTCTCAGTGACCATTCAGATGTTTGATTTCTCTTGTTTTAAAAATCTCAAACAAATGAAATCTTCGATTATTTTCCATTCGAAATTGCTTCTCATAGATTAATATGTTTCAAATAAAGCTTTAAATAAAATCGTTATAAAGCCCAGGTTCGATACTCATTTTTATTCAAAAATTTCCTTCTACTATATATTGCGCATATTTATCCTTTTTGAAATAAAGCTCAATGTTTATTCTTTTTAAACATTTGCAAATATTTTCTTTATATTTAAATATTATATATTTGCATAATTTATATATATATATATATTTTAATTAAGTGTAATATTTTAAATATATAAATATATATATTTTCTGACATTACATCGTGATGTATATATATATATATATTTATATATATGTAAATATTACCTTAATATTAATACATATATTTAAATATATAAATATATAATACATTTACATAGGTATTTATGTATTTATGTATATATATATCCATAAATATAATTACATTGCTAATATATACATTAATACATAAATATTTATGTAATTTTGCTAGGCAATATTATTAAGTATTATTTTCATTACAGATATCAGGTGGAATGAGTACATATATACACCTGTGTATACATATGTATGCGTACATACATGTCGACACATGTGTATGAGCATATCCGTCTGCTTAACGTACACATGTATTGATATGTTTGTACATATAAATACGTGTTCACAATGTATAGATGTACGTGCATTCTCAATCAAACTTTAACACATCTTTCACATCATTCATACTTGGATCATGGTATAGAAGTCTGACGTTTAAACAATCACATCCCCTAAAGCATAAAGAAGTGAATTTAGAATCCTTATGTCAATAAACAAGCCTACGGATGACTTACCGTTATCTCGACAAACAGACTTGGCCTACTCAATCTATAGTATGTGTGTGTATGCTCAATTTGGTAATTGTTACTGTTTACCCGACCAAGTTCCTCCCCGAATGATGTCTCTCCTCTGTTCGTAGGAACAGTCTTCATACCTGCACATCATGACATGACATCGGCAGTCATATGCTCATAACAAGGTAAAAACATCTCACAAGTTAGAATAACATTATTCCATAATTATTTGCAATATTTAATCAAGACTAAATCATTTAGAAGTAACAATCAAATGAAACCATCATTTAAATAGGACTCATTCATTTAATAACGAGATCAACCATGTTTTATTCATCATCAAGATTCAAACTTTACAATCAATTGCCCTATACAATAGTAGCTATAAAATCGGGATGTAACATGTGTCAAAGAGACAATCACACATGAAGCTATCAAACCAAGAATAAATGAACATGGATTGAACACACCTATCTGAATAAAAAGAACGCAAGTTGTACTTGACGTTTTTCCATCACAAATACAATTCAAGAACATATACTAAGCGAACAAAGTCGAAGGCTTGTGAGCTCAACGTTTTGCTATTGTGAAGTAAAGTTACAAAATAATGAGCAAAGGCTTTTATGTAATATCCCTTGAGAATTTGGCCTTAACTTGCTGATTTAATGCTCAAGGAATATTGTCAAACACTTTGCATACAAAGTCTGAACTTGCTGTTGTAAACTCTTTTGGTGATTTTGGTGTTGTTTGAGTGCATATGCATTCATGAAAACTTGAACTAAGATGTGCAATTAACTGATATGAAATGAGTATGCAAAGCAACTATTGATTTATGACTTTCCAATGCGAATATATGACTGAAATGAAATTGAATATGCACCGCAAAAGAGACATTACTACAAACACTTGGCATGCATTCTAAATGACTTCTCTAATAGTATGTTGACTGAAAAATGCATCTACAGCTGCTAATCATTTAGTGTAACACTGTAATGTCCCCGTTTTTAGCACTGCACCTTTCAGTGATTGATGGCCTATTCCCGATGAGCTATCGGCTAGCAAAAGCTCGAATCAGGGTTTCCAAACTTCTTGGAGGATGTTTTCGTCTTTTTGCTAAATCTGCATTGGGAATTGTTGATTTTGGATGGCAGATTCTTTCTGGGTTTTCAGAGAGCTTCGCATTGGTGGTTTCTGCACGACATTCTGAGCAAGTTCATGAATTTACTATTTTTAGTAAATTCTATTTTTGGCAAGTTAAGCGGTTGGCTGAAATATGCTAACCAATTTTTTGAAGAAGTAACACAAAATAACCAGCAATAGATGATTGGATTAGCGTTAGCCTCAAACTGAAAACTGAACTTGAATGGAAGAAACTGAACTTGAATTGAAGAACTACTCAACGTCAAGAATGTGCACTCAAGATCCCACTGAGGGCGAGGTGCTAACATATGACGGAGTCTAGAAAATTGAAATTATAAACTGTTAGGCGGATAACCAGCCATAGAAAACATTTCCTCACTACCACCAAACAGTGGGGGGAGAATTACAATTAAGCACAATTCATCCGCTGCGGCGGGCATCCACAGAGCTGTGGGGATTCACCACTGTGAAGTGGGTATAAGAGTGTTACAAATAGATTGTCCACACTGGCGGTAAACCATCCAGGGGTAATTTAATGATAAACAGAAAGTAAATTGCAGAAATGAAAGAAATGGTTGGATTAGTAATGCTTAATCTCAACCTTACAAATAAAACTCTGCAAATTACTAAGTACAATTGATAAGGAATGAACCTTAGATACAAGTATGAGCTTCTACAATGATATAACACTCAAATACTGAAGTATAAGCCAAAAATCTGGAAATTGCAACAGTCTGATATAAAAATCAGAATTCTGGAAATTATAACAGCAGACTGGGAAACAGTAAAATATTCATAACTCACTCGTTTCACCTCCGAATTGACTGAAATCTTTTGCAAATGTTTCTCAAGAGGTAGGCGCCCAAAAACCAAGCACCAAATAGCAGCAACTCCAACTTATTTTTTTACTTGCACAATTCCCAATGCACATGAGATGGTACGGCCCTCTTGGGAGGGGCGATTTTATTTAAAAATCAGACACTTCAAATTAAAATCTCAAAACTTGCATGAATAGTCGCCCAAGGTCAACAAACAGATTGGTTAAATACCCAGAACGAAATTCAAGCTGGAAAATAAGCCATGAATAAAAATCACTTTCAGCAGTTGATGAAACAGCAAACCAAAATTACCAAAATCTCCAAAATTCTTCAATTTTTGATGCTCAATCTGCTAGTCTGAAGTTGAGAAGCAGCAATGTAGCCAACTAGGTGTTGTATTGCAAACACGAAATTGGATGAGAGGCTAGGAGGTAGACTTCCTCGAAGCAATATGTCAATTGTCATTTCGACAGCATAACTTTAGCTTAATTTTCATGGATGATAATGCTGGAGCCAAGACCTTCAATAAATAAGAACTCAACAAGACTCTTCAAACGCCTGAGAAGCAGCTCAAAAGACACAAGAGACTCCTCCAATTCTCAAGACCAATCAACTTCTCAAGTGGCGTCCCAAAAGGCCTTCACAAAATGCACTTTATTCAAAAATATAAAAGTGGCGTCCTTTTTTTAAGATAAAGAAATATTTGAATAAAGATTAATTAATCTTTTGATGAGGGCGTACCCTTCATGGCCCCACTTTAAAACAACTTTATGTTAACTCCTTAGGCCAAGGTGGGGGTCAACAGTGAAAAAGAATAAAATGCCATTAATTTAATATTTTTGCCAACTGAAGACCAAACCAAAATATAACACTGCTCCAACTGCTAAGGATTAAGAATAGACAACTGCAACTGCCACAATTAGCATTTACTAAAAATAGTAAATAATATGAATGCCACAGAAAACCAAGCCCAAGAAACCCTAATTTTCACCTCATCCCAGTCTACGGGTTCCGGAATAGACTGAAGAACTGCAAAGCTGATCACTGATGAGAAGGGGACATTACAGTCCGCCCTCCTCGAAATTGCTTGTCCCCAAGCAACTGCAAAGATGGATGCAACAAAATCTGTTCACCTTCCCACGTAGCATCTTCAATAGGAAAATTCCTCCATCTAACCAAATATTCTTTGATTGTCCTTCTTCTCAAAGAACGTTCTCTAGTGTCAAGGATCTCTTCTGGAATCAACACTAAATGACCTTCCTCATCCAATGGAGGTAATTCTGATGTAGCTACCACATTGTGTCCAATTGCCTTCTTGAGGCGAGACACATGAAAAACATTATGTATTTTGCTTTCAGCTGGAAGTTCCAACTCATAAGCAACTTCACCAATCCTTTTGGCGATTTTGAAAGGACCATAAAAGCGTGGCTTCAACTTTTCTGCACCACTCTTCTTGAGAGAAGATTGTCTATATGGTTGAAGCCTCAAATAGACCATGTCCCCAACTTCAAAAGACCTTTCCACACGCTGCTGATCAGCGTATAACTTCTGCTGATTTTGAGCTTGTTGCATATTTTCCTTAAGAGTTTTCAAGATGTCTTGGCTTTGTTGTAACATATCCAATGCTTGTGGGGCTCTACTATCACCAAACACTAGATCAACAAAGTTAGTAGCCTCATAACCATAAAGAGCCTTAAAAGGAGACATCTTAATTGACATGTGATAAGAAGAGTTATAACAATACTCTCCTAAATGAAGCCATTTAATCCAAGCTCGCTGCTGTCCTGACACATAATTCCTTAGGTAGCCCTCTAACCACTTGTTAACAATTTCTGATTGCCCATCTGTTTGTGGGTGATAACTTGTGCTTGGAGTAAGCACTGTCCCACTCAATCTGAAGATCTCCTGCCAAAAAACACTTAGGAACTTGCTGTCCCTATCACTGACAATTGTTTTAGGCAACCCATGCAAGACGGAACACCTCTCTAAAAAACAACTCAGCCACTTGAGCTGCTGTAAATGAAGTGGTAACAGCAAAGAAATGAGCAAATTTTGTTAGTCTATCAACCACAACAAATATACAGTCACGTCCTTGCACCTTGGGCAACCCCGTGATAAAGTCCATGGCAATACTTTCCCACTTCTGATTTGGAATAGGCAAGGGCTGAAGTAAACCAGCAGGAAAAGAGTGTTCATTTTTATTCCTTTGACAAATAGGACACTCTCTAATGTAATTCAAGACTTCATCTTTCAAACCTTTCCAAGTGAATCGTTCACGAATCTGCTTGTAAGTCTTGAAAATCCCTTGATGACCAGCAAGGGGAACATCATGAAAAGATTGTAGAATCTTTTTCTTAAGCTTAGATTCTTGTACTAAAAAGATTCTATCTTTATAATAAATTAATCCATCAACCAACTTAAACCTTTCATCAACCAATTGACCTTCTAACAAGCTGGTTGCAAACTGATTTTTAACATAATCAGCAGCAATTAATTCTTTCCAATCTGCTGATAACTCACAAATTGACTGCAAATGAGGCCTTCTAGAAAGTGCATCAGCAACTATATTATTTTTTCCTTTGACATATTCAATGTCAAAGTCATATGCTTGGAGTTTACTTACCCATTTTTGCTGCCTTTCATTCAATTCCTTTTGGCGCATAAAATGTTTAAGACTGTTGTGATCAGTCTTAACAACAAATTTACTTCCCACCAAGTATTGACGGAATTTAGACAAAGCATGCATGATAGCAAGCATCTCTTTGTCATAAATAGAGTAAGTTTTTTCTGCCCCTCTCAACTTTCTACTCTCGAAGACAATAGGATGTTTGTCTTGCATTAGGACAGCTCCAACTCCTTCTCCTGAAGCATCACATTGTAATTCAAAAGGTTTTGAGAAATCCGGAAGTGCCAATACTGGACACGAACTCATGATTTGTTTAAACTTATCAAAAACCTCTTGTGCTTGCTTAGTCCAAAGAAAAGCTCCTTTCTTTGTAAGATCTGTCAAAGGTGCAGCTTGATGAGAATAACCTTTTACAAATCTTCTATAGAATCCACATAACCCTAAAAAACCTCTCAAATGAGAAATAGTCTTAGGAGTTGGCCAATCAAGAATGGCCCTTATCTTTTCTGGATCCACTTTCACACCCTTTGAGCTGATAATGTGGCCAAGGTATAAAAGTTCTTCCATCCCAAACTCACACTTTGACTCTTTGGCGAATAGACATTCCGCCTCTAAAATGGTAAGCACTTCTTCCAAATGCTTAAGGTGCTCTTCCCATGACTTACTGAATATGAGAATATCGTCGAAGAAGATGAGCACAAACTTCCTCAACTGCTGTCTAAAAATCTTGTTCATACAAGATTGGAATGTGGCTGGAGCATTTGTCAAACCAAAAGGCATGACAAGAAATTCAAAATGCCCAAAGTGGCATCTAAACGCTGTCTTTTCTATATCCTCCTCCCTCATTCTGATTTGGTGATAGCCCGAACGAAGATCAATCTTTGAGAAGAACATTGCCCCATGGAGCTCATCAATAAGCTCATCAATCCTAGGGATAGGATATCTATTCTTGATGGTTTTCTGATTTAATGCGCGATAGTCAACACACATACGCATTGTACCATCTTTCTTTTTGACCAGCACTACTGCTGAAGCAAATGGACTCTTGCTTGGTCTAATAAAACCACTTTCCAACAGCTCCTTGATGGCTTTTTCAATTTCATCTTTCTGCCTCTTTGGATAGCGGTAAGGTGTAGTAATGACTGGTTTTGCTCCTTCTAACTCAATCACATGCTCAGAACCTCTTTCAGGAGGTCTTCCAGGAGGTAAGCTTCCAAAGACTTTACTTTTCTTTGAAAGTAAGGCTTGAATATCAGGATGATATTGCCTTTTTTCCTCAACCGGATCAGCTGGTAAAACCATACATTCAGCAGCCCATTCAACCTGATCATGGCGGATCAACCTTTCCATCCTTTTCAAAGAAACAATTCGAGGGCCTCCATTTGACATCCCTCTTAAAACAACCTTCCTTCCATTTGACTGAAATTTCAGCTCCATGGTTTGCAAATTCAAAGTGATCTCACCAAGAGATCGCAGCCATTGTATACCCAACACAACATCAGTGTCTCCTATACCCACCACATAAAATCATCCTTAATTTCATGATTCCCTAATTGCAAAGATAGGTTAGGAATTCTCCTTGTGCAAGATATAGTGAAACCATCAGCAACCATTACTTTGAAACCATCAAAATCTTCAGTCTTCAAACCCTTTCTAGCAACTAGCCCTTCATCAATAAAATTGTGAGTTGCTCCGGTATCAATTAGAGCAACTATCCTTTGTGAATTTACAACTCCATGAACCCTAAAAGATTCATTCTTTTGAAAACTAGATAGTTGTGCAAAAGCACTACCATCTCCAACTTCTTCGGACTTGTCTTCTTGAATTTCTTCACCTTCACTACTTGCTGATTCGTATTGCTGATCAGACGAATCAGATTCTGATCCATAATCAGAATAGCCCTCCATTTGAACTACTTTGCCTCTTCCATAGCAACGGTGGCCTTTCACCCAAGGCTCACGACAAGTGAAGCAAACTCCATCCTTTCTAAGCTGTTCTTTGAGCTCTTCGGACAGCCTTGGTGGAAACTTCTTGGGCAGATTTGAAGAAAACTTTTTATCCTTCTTATGGCTGAATGGTTTTGAGTGAAATTTAGGCCTTGGGGCTGCCAACTCCATGCTCCTAGCTTTCTTGATAGCTTCATCTAGTGTTGGAGGATCAAATGCTTTGACCCAACCCTTCAAAGGCTCCATTAAACCTTCAGCAAAAAGTACTACAAATCTTCTTTCAGTAATGTTTGGCACCATTACTGACAACCTCTGAAAATCAGCCACATAACTTTCTAAAGATCCTTGCTGTTTCAACTGTGCCAATTCTCTAAATTTCAATTCCGGATCTTTGGTGTCAAATCTCTCAATCAGCTTATTGGTAAACTCTCCATATGTGCGAATAAGGTTATGGCCAAGAGTGACCAAACCGTGAGTCCACCATTCATGAGCTATGCCATCTAAATGCAAGGTAGCAAATTTGATAGCATCTTCTTCCGGCATAGGTCTAAGAGAAAGGTAGTTGTCTAACTTTTGCACCCATGACCTGGCTGTACACTTGTTACTACCATCAAAATGTTCCATAGTGATCTTTCCCAATGCTTGGTAAAAATCATTTCTAGGGCCTGCAGGAGGACGTTGATCATTCCTACCACCATTTCTCCGACTCCTTTGATTCATGAATTGATCAAAGGTCCATGCTCCTCTCAAGTCAAGAGGTAAAGAAACATACTACATATAAGC
>VDFB02298808.1:30856-64165 GCA_007258455.2 Sequoia sempervirens | reverse complement strand
CAACTCTATCAGCATTTTTCTAATTGTTGGGCTTATTCCTTTCCTAAGTACACCCTTCTTGGTGCCATCTCAGTCCCCAAGTTAATTTCTTCAACATTTTCCCTGTTGACTGGCATTTGCTTCATAAGAGATCGATCATTTCCATCATACAACCTTCCCAATGCCACTAAGCCTTTAGGAGCTTATATTTGTTTTGTTTGAACATCTTTCCCAAAGACTGTTTGCTTCCCATCTACTTCTTCAACAAAAACATTGAAGTCAATTTCTTAAGCCTCACATTGATCTATATAGTGAAGAAATTTCAAAAGATCAGCATCATCATTAAAAACTTGCCAACTAAAAATGTTATCAGGCACAATAGGCCTTGTCTTGAACTTGATCTGTGATACCCCAACCAATGTGGTATCATCTCTTTTGAGTGTCACATTTGCTAAAATATCAGCCATTATGTTCTTTGATCTGTCAATCCATTCAATTGAAAATGCATTCAACAATTCAATTGTGTCCCATATGACATTCCTATACTGCTTCAATCTTTTGTGCTTTGCTGCATATTTTGATTTGATTTGTCAAACAACCAACTCAGAATTGCCCAAAACAGCCAGCAACTTGATTTTATGTTTCACAACTATGTTCAATCCTATTAATAAAGCTCCATACTCTGCCACATTGTACATTCAAATGCTAACATAAATGAATATTTAAAAATAATACTTTCAGGCGAAAAAAATACAATCCCAGCTCCATTTCCTTCCTGGCTGCAAGACCCATCAAAATACATCTTCCATATGCCATTGCAATTTTGTGTAGCATGTTTTTCAATTAGATCACTATTGGTTAATTTTGACTAAGCTGGTTCTATTTTAAAACTCCCAAGATCAATATCACAGAAAGAATAGATCTGATCTTGTGGTACACAATCAACAAGCTGGTTCATTCTAGGCTCCTTGTACAATTTGACTTCCTGACCATTCATTCATATTGTAGCATAAGACAGATCAAATTGAACATTTCCACCAACAGTTGCTATCCACTGCCTTGACAAAAGCATCTTGAATTGAGGAGGAGTATCAACGACTTTTATATCTATGTTATAAGCCACATGTGGATAAGTAGCCAGTTTGACTTCAACATCTTTCGTAATACCAACCACAAGAATAGGTTTGTTATCCATTGCATAACACTTGCCTCCAATGATATCAACCCACATGCCAAGCTGCTTCATAACTCCTACTGGCATAATGTTTATAGCAATACCAGAGTTTATCATGCAGTTCCTTAACAATTTGTTATTGATAAGCAATGTAGTGAAAAAAGGATCAACTTGAGGGGGAGTTGTTAATATATCACTGAAGTAGACTTTAGAATTATTTGCTATCTCCTACCTATTGACTACATTAACAACTACTTTGTTTTCAGTATTCACATGTTCTCCATTTGTTATCAATTTAACAACAATATCCCTATATTCTTTAGTTTTCATCATCTCAAGTAGTGGAATAGAAATTTTTACCTGGGATAACACTTGAGTGAAGTCAAAAGAAGAGCTCTCCACCTTAACAGTCTTCTTCAGTTTTGACATTTCTCTTTTGTTTTCTTCTTTTTCTTTTTTATTGGGTTGGTCAGGCTTTTCTTCACTTTTATCATGTTGCTTTTTCTCTAGCTTTTTCACAACTTCTTGTGTTTCCTTTTGATCTTTTATAAAAATTCTGCTAGGAACTCCTAACTCATTTACTTTTTGTTTCTCAACTAGTATTTATTTCTTGCTTCCTCAACTGCAGCAATAATTATTCTTTCTATTTCATCTTCAGTAAGTCTCCTTACACTACACTGAGCAGGCGCCTCAACATAATGTGGCTCTGTGTAATCTTCATCAGACTCATAAAAGACCTGTTGTTCAGCCATATGGACATTATATTTTTCATTAGAAACATCATACTCATAGCCTTCATCCTCTAAAGATGAATTTCTTTCCTCAACATGGTGAAAAATATTTGAAGTCAAATACACCATGTGATCCTCTCCATTATTTTCCATTAGCATTCCCTCTTCTTGCATCCTTTGAGCTACAACACAATAGTCTAGAGAATGTGGCTTATCACAAGCTTCAAAACAATAACTATTACTCACCATGTAAGTCCCTTTCTTGCTTAATTGATCAGGGGTCTCTTTATTTCTTGGCCTAGCTATTATAGGTTTCCCATCCTTCCAGTCTGTATTGTAAGGCATATCATGCAACCTCGGCCTCTCATTTATGTATGTATTCTCCTGTCTGTACTAATAATTATTACCTTGCTGAGGAGGCTTCAAATTATCTCTTTTACTAATTATACCAGCAGCCTTCCTGTTGTTTTCAATTATCAGTGCAATTCTCTGTACTTCAACCAAATCTCTTGGAAATCTATTTCTTAGTCCGTACCCTTTCTTAGGATCAAATGCATTTAAATAGACACTCAATGCAATAGAATCTGGTAATCTTGATGTAGGTGGCACTTTAGTCTGCAATTTGTTGAATTTTCGGTTGAAATCGTAAATTGAATCATTCTAATTTTTCTGAATTCTCATCAATGCATGAAGAGCTGCATCTAGTGCATTTGATTCCCATATTGCTCTAGAAATCTGTCTTGAAATATTTTGAGAGAATTAACTGAGAATGTTGGCAAGCTGTTAAACCAATGCGTGGCATCTTCAATAAGTGACATCATGAACAACTTCATGTGTAAATCTTCATATGGCACATCTATGTCTTGGATGAAAACATTAAAACTCCTTAGATGCTCTTCAACTGTGATTGCATTACTCCCTATAAATTTGGGCACCATACTCCTCCAACTGCCATCCATAGGGTAAGGATATAATTAAAAACTAGCTAAATCAAACTATCTGATTATGGTTGTATGCTGGTGAGGGGGAGGAATAGGTGGATGCTGATACTGATGCATGGGATTATTGTACTGTGCATTATGTTGTGGGATATAATGCTAACCAGGAGGTGGATGCATACCTGTATGCTGTGTGGGAATATGAGGTGGATGATTTGGCTGCTTGTAGTGATTCCCTATCTGATTGTGAGGAGAATTTTGTTGATTGGAGGGCCCTACACCATTATCACCTTGCTTGTGAGGTGGGACATACTTTGGGCCACCAGTCATCTGATCAATAATTTGGGATTTCTGTAATTTATCCTCTAGCTCTTTTATCTTCTTTTCTTGTAGTTCCAACTGTGCTTTTACTTCTTCAGAAATTGAGAGCTCAAAGTTTTCTTTAGGATTTTGGTGATTACCTTCCAACTTCTGATCATATTCATGTTGCATTCTAATTTTTTTAGCCTCCAGTTCAGCTCTAAACTTAGCCTGTTTCTGAGGATTATAAAATGGATTTATTCGCTCTTCAAGGGTACAAAGTTATGCACTTGAGTTATCCTTCCATGTATCATAGCGATCATATGTTTCACATTGGACTTTTGATGCTTTATCTTTACCTATCAGGTACATGTCCTAACATTTCCCTTTTCCTTTATCAACATTGCCATCTTTGTGAATCCACTTACTGTTGCTAGCAGGAGCTCTAGTATGACCTCCCCTGTACTGAGATCTTCTTCCATTCATGATGAACAACTGCAAAATTTCTATCAGAGTTGCCACTCACTTTTATCAAAAATGAGAAAATACTTGATGTTTCTTATTCCCAGCGAAGTCTATGCAAGATTTCTAACTCTATGATTAAGGCCTTAATTTTGATTGTTCCCCAGCGGAGTCGCCAATTTGTTAGCTCTCAAAAATGTAGCAAGATTCCTCAAGAGGTTGCCAATCTCTTGATACGCTTTAGGGTAACATACAAGGTCAAAAGAATTCAACCTTCTACTCTTCAGGTGCTACCAGACCTAGGCGGGTGTACATTTCTTATTGAAGTAGACTTGGCTTATGATTATCTCTCTTACAATGATTTGTTCACAATGGCAATTTGAAGTGAACAAATGAGATCAAATTTGAAAGTAGCAGCAATATTTTGATCTAAATCCTAAAATGCTTGATTAACAGATAAAAAAAACTGAATGAATTCAAATGGTAAAGTGCAGAGACTAGTGCCTTATTGGGTAAGTGGAGTCAAATGAAATCAAGATGGGCAACACTTCTCTGGAGAACTCAAATTATCTGGCATATATATTGTTTACAACTTGTATAAACATGCTAGATTGTGACTACTAAGCTCTACTTTAATAATCCAAATGAACCTCTCTAATTACTATGATCAACTAAAAGGATTTAATCTTTGCTTGAAAGAACCAATTGACTAACCACACAAATACAACAAATGTGCACTAATGAATTGAATATAAACTTGTTATAACAATTTAAACAATAAAAAAGAATCCATCTTGGAGACAGCTTGGTAATCCTTTTATTAAATTCAATAGATAACTGATACCAGAAATGTGCAGCAACATCAATTAATATTCATAAATACCTCCATTTTGAAAACATGCATCATAGCCTCTGATTTGATAAATCTACTATTTTGTATCCGTACAGTTTTCCTACTATATTGAATAAGTAATGATTAATTGATCAAATACAATCACAAAATGTCTATTTATACACCAACATTTGGAAAATATTTCAAATTGAGATCTCATATCGGCCCCCCACAGAATTCAAGCTCAAACTATGTCAGCCTGCAACAATTTTTGAAACAGATACATGCCAGCCATAGTATTGAATTTCTACTAGTGAAACAATCGGCGAGACAATCTAGCAGTTATGTCAAAAGAAATTCAATTGCTAATCATTTCCCTTATGTATTTCACCTTCGCTGTGACTTATCCGAGTTGAGGAGATGTCGTATAGACCAATTTACATTTCACTGAGAGCCCCTTTATTTCATTCACTATCACTATAGCCGTATAATATCAAAGAAACATTTCACAGAGAATCCCAAAGTGTCATCTATAGCCTTTGTACTCAAACTTGTCGTTGTGACACAAGAATATCTCATATTGATGTGTTCTTTTCATTTCATTCATAGTCACCATAATATTCTAGTATTGAAGAGACCCTATATAGATTTCTTAATGTTCCACCCAGAGTCTTCATGTCCCTTTATGTTTTGCTATAACACTATGATATTGGGGAAACATCATATCAAATACATAATGTTATGCCAGAGGTCTTTATCATTTCAAGGTCGCCAAGACAAGAGCACATTCTCACCAAGATATAATCTTCATTCACCTTCGCCAAGATAATACACAATCGGGAAGACGCCTAATAGATTAAATACTGCTTCACTGAAAGTCATCAATCATCTTGAGTCACTTTGACATATCTATCCTCGTGCTGACAAAAATTCCCCCTCTTGTTCTATAGGTGAGACCCTAGGCACCTCACCAAGACCATACTTCGAAGAAAACATCTCATATCGATGAGCCTTTTGATAGAAGCCATTTGTAATGTCAGCGAGACCGGAGGTCGCTCACCGAGACCTTACCTCGATATGGCTTAGTTCGGCCGAAATAACCTTCACATGTTGTTCGATGAGACACTTCAGAATCACTTTGACATTACTCCGATTGGAGAGATCCTTTTGCCAAGATATATCCAAGTGCACATGGTCGGCAAGACATATATCCCATCGCTATGACCTTTCTTCAATGACAAAGCCTCTCACCGAAAAGCTCCTTCTTGTACTTATCAGCGAAACATAATGAGTTTGGTAAGAGCTCACATCAAGGACCAACCTCATGCCGATATGCTTTTCCAAACGCGAGTTGGGAAGACAAATTGAAATTGATGAAACATTATTCCGTAGGCCATTGGCACTTGCTGATATCTTTTGTCGCTAAGATAGAGAAAAAGTCTTGCCAAAACACCTGCAACAAACATATGTCAACACAAAGGCAACATGGGTCGGGGAAACCCCAGTAGATGTATGTCGATATGGGCAACAACATGGAAAATGCATAACATGATAAGTTTATGGGATAAATATGAGCCGAAATACAAGAAAAATGTCATGAAATGAGTAAAATATGCCAAAGGACTCATATGGAGACTCAGGGGCATGAAAGATAGGAAAAATCATCAAATTTTAATAGTTCCAACTGGGATCTGGAGTGACGTTAGAAGGAGGACCCCATCCATCATCAACATATTTTTTCTCTTTATCTTCTTCCTCATGTCTGGGCAAGATTGCAAGTGCCAGATGTAGGAATTTTTTACTAATGACTAGCCAACTAGAGCCAAAAGCAAAAGGGTCATCAGAGGGCCAACTGGAACTACCACCACCGCTCCCTGAAACACCTCCAGAAGGCCACCCCTAGCTAGCCCATGGCAGAGGAGAATGGTTTTGCCGAGGTGGGAGCTAGGAATGGGGATGCACAGAGCCACTTTGCTACTGGCCCTTGGAGGGTGACCGACTATGGGAAGAGGTGGGCAAAGTAGGGACCTAAGCAACAATACAAGGGGCATTACCCCAGTGGTCCAAGAGAACATAGAGGTGAGCAACCTTAAGTACAACTTTATTAGCTTTCACTTGAACCTGTAAAAGCACATTAGAGAAAATCATAGCTTTAGGATATAAAGATACATGAATATCCATTTGAGTATGTGAAAAAATGCAAGCATTTTTGTCTTTCCAAATATTTAAGAGAATTTCCACCTTGAAAGTGTGCCAAAGCTGGGTGAATTTTGTAGGAAATCTGGGAGAATCTCCTAGCAACACTATATGCTGAGAGAAAGGTTCTAGCCTAAAGGGTCAAAAAATTCATGAATCCAAGTCCAAAGCTATTGTGCTTTGGGACAAAACTAGAAAAGATGCTTAAAATTCTTAGCTTTCCCACAAAAAGGTTAGTGAGGGTCCTGAACCCCCAGGTGAACCAGCCGTAAGCCCATAGGAAATCCTTGGAAAAGAATACACTAGGAAAAGTGGGAAAGCTTTAGCTCAACACTTGCAGACCAAGTGGCAACAAATCTTTTACACTAGATATGAGCGGGAGATTGAAGAGGCCACCTTTGGTTAAAACTCTAAATCATAGGAAAATGTGGTGAGAGCCACCTATAACCAAGTCAAGGCTTGTAGTTCCTGAAAGGGGTGTCTAGATACCACTTCTAGTCTTTCCACCAAGGTTTGGTCTCATGAATTCCAACCTTATGAAGCATTTCAGCAGGAATGGAATTCACCAGACCATCATAAGTAGCACGGTCCTAGTTATGAAGCCTGTACTCGGCATGAAAAATTCCCACAACATAATATGCATGGTGGGTCTGAGAAAGATTTGTTGTAGGGTTTGGATACCCCTTTTGTGAAATCTGAGTTCCTTAAGCCTAGACAACTTAGCCAATGGCTTACCATTGCTAGTAAAAAGAGGCAACCAACAAATATTGTGTTGGTTGAGAGAGAGCCCATCTCGAAAACCAGAGCCAACCCAATAGAGCTAGGGTTTGACATCTTTAGAGGCTCACTAGATGCTTTTGGCCACAAAATTCCCAATAATCTAGACTAGTTCTTCCATGACCAGAAGGGTTTGAAGGCCAATCCCCTTCTAAGAAGGTATATGGACAGGGAAGTTGGATTGAATACTATGCCTGAGAAGAATTTTCCAAGCCTTCTCCCTAGTAAGGGCACGAATAATCCACATAACACATATAGTAGTCACTTATTGTTGAGTAGACAACAACCTATGACCTCCCGAGTCTCTGGGAAGGTAGCAAAATTCCCAAGCCATGCAATGAAACCCTCTATTAGATTCAGAGGAGGCCCAAAGAAAGTCACGAAGCAGATTTTCAAGCTTTCCATAAGCAACTTTGGAGGGGACCTATCAAGAAGAATAATAAAAATGTGTGGCCACTAGAATTTTGGAACACACCTGGAATTTTCCTGCCAAAAGAGGGGCTTGGTAACCCAATAAGCAAGATTTTGTTCAACTCTGGACAGCATGACTTGCCAAAGCTTAATTGGAGATGCATGAAAGGAAAAGGGAATGCCCAAAAACCAAAAAAATTCTCCATTCCCAATCCAATTCTAGCCATACTGTTGTAGCCACAGTGGAGAGGGAAAGATAGACTGTCAGTAACACAAAGTTTTATGCCACTAGATGGCAGAGCCAAAAGGAATATAGAAGGTATTAAGACACTCAAGAGCCATTTTAATGGATCTTCTTCCTCTAGAAGGGTGATGAATGATTCATCAACAAAATGGCCATTAAGAAGCTGAGCCTAAGAGTTGGGCAGAGAAATTCCCTTGACCTACTACTGAGAAACTGCATTGTCGAAGAGGTAACCAAAACTCTCAGCTGCAAGCACATACAAATAGGGGGATAGAGGGCACCCTTGTTGAATGGAATGAAAGAGTCCAAATTCATAAGATTGATGACCATTGATGGTGATACAAGATGAGGAATTCACAGAGAGCATTCGAACAGATTGAATGAAATTGGGCCCAAAACCCAAGGCTTGTATCATAACAAGAATAAATAGTCATTCAATGCGGTCATATGCCTTGGAAAAATCAATTTTAATGAACATGGCATTTTGGTTTAAATATTTGGCCCATTCCATGCCTTCCCAAGCAGTGATAATATTATCCAAAATAAATCTAGATTTGATAAACCTAGTTTGTTTCTTGTGCACAATCTGAGGTAGAAGATGGCAGATTTTAAGAGCCAAAGCCTTGGCAATAATCTTGTAGGAGACATTAAGAAGCGTGGTAGGTCTTCAGTTGCAAATGTTTTTTGGGTCACCTAGCTTAGGTATGAATTTTATGTTACCTTTATTAATTAAGTTACCTAGAGAATTAGAATGAAAAGCTTCTAAGTAAACTTGATGCAGATCATGCCCAATATAGTCCCACATGGCTTTGTAGAATTCACAAGGTAATCCATCAATTCCTGGGGCTTTTTCATCAACCATGGAGTAGACAACCTCTTTGAGATCATCAACTGATAATAGTTGATCAAAAAAAAATTGAGCTAAAGAAAGCTTATTTGGCACAACAAAAAGGCAATCTTGAAGGGCTTGTTGTCACACAGGCGTGACTTCCTATGCAGTGAAGACTTGCTCATAGTGATGCAAAAAGGCTTGGAGAATGTCAGGCAGCTTAGAAAGCACTTGAATACCATCTTTGATTTTTTTAATGCCCAGAGATGAGTGCCTAACACATAGAGCCAAAAAAAACTCTTTGGAGGCACGATCACCAAATTTTAGCCAATGTAATCGAGCTTTGATTTGCACTCCTCTAGCAGCATAGTTGTCATCAATTTGTTTCTTGTGCCTTAATTCCGCCACCCTGACTTGCAATGACAGAGAAAAGGGGTTGACCACCAAAGCCTCAGAAGCCACACAGAGGTCATCAGTGGTAGCCTCATAATCCACTCGACAAAAAATAGCTAACTGGCGATCATAAATGTGTAGAAATCTAGTCATGCAAAAGATAGCCTCATTCCACCAAGAAATCCAACCTATATGATGAGCTAGTCTGCACTCGAAATTATAGACTTTGTGAATGTGGGCTAGGGTAGGCTTGTGTCAGAGTAAATATGTGTTTAAAAAAAAATGAGTTTTACATGTATGAGGTTGTTGAGTCTCCCATTCAATGCAAAAGGAAATGAGGAAGTGATCTGACAAGGTCACATCCACTAATGGATTAACCGAGAGAGAGGAGTTGTCAAATGAGAAAAAAGATTGTGTTGAGATCATGGAACGATCAAGGCACTTAAATATTCTATGAGAACCAACTATGTAATTACACCAAGTGTGCCAGAGAGAATGAGAATGGCAGTGACCAATATTGGGATTAAAAAGCCCCAATTTACTGCGCAAGTAAAACCATGCCTCTCTTTCCCCAACTTTCCATCTAAATGGAAAAGTACCATCTTTGTTAGATGCTATTTCTACCATATTAAAGTCCCCATAGAGTAACCAGGTAGCAACTGGTAAAGAATCATCAATCCAACGCCAAAGTAAAGAGTGTTCCACAACATCATTAGAAGCATAGACATTAATAATCCCAAAGGAATGACTATCAATGTTGAGAAGGATCTAGACGAACTGATGAGTGGGATTAGACTTTTGGTCAACCATAGAAGAGTGCCACCATGGGGCCAAAAGGGTGATAGCTCTGCCATGCCCAACATCATGGGTAGTACAAAACATTTTACTAGTTGGTTAAATAGAATGGCAAGCTACAACAAGCAAAAAACTAGAAATTTAAACTTCTTGGAGATAAAGCACTTCAACACATGATTACTTACACAAGGTATCCCTAACAAAATACTTTTTGGAGAGGTCTATCAGGCCTCAAACATTCCATGAAAGGAACTTCATGAGTGAAACTCCTACATGTTTTCGAAACTTGATTCCTTTTCATTCTGAGAAGAGAAACGATTTTGCAAAACTTATGGCAGAACTCATCCAATCGAGATGGACGAAGAGGACATCCTCCATTTTTCATGAACATATTCCCCTTCTTCCCTAGGAGGGGAAGGGTTGCAAGACTGTCTTTGATCTCCCATCATAGGAGAAGACACATTCAACTGTGTTAACATGATAGTAGCCATTCAAGGCATAGCCTTTGGCCTAGGCTACTGTGAAGCATAATCAGCTCCAACCACAACTTCTTTCCCCTTCACAGAAGGGTTTGAAACATCTTTCATTGGCTCAAAGGTCACATGACCCGACCCAGAACCAGTGGACTTATTCTTTTAGTTCGTAACCATAGTCCATTTCGCATAATATTTGGTAGCAAATGTAGTCACCGAATGAGGTTTTTCAACATATCATGGCAGAGAAGGTGCACGAGGCACTGCTAAAGGGTAGTCCTTAATCCTGTGGTATGTTGACTAACACCTATAACACGTGTTAGGAAAATTAAAATATGTGACCTTCTAGGTGTGGCAGAGAGCTCTAATTTGGATATCAATGGAGTCTTTCAAATATTTGGCAAGGTCCACTTCCACACAAACCCTCTTCTAAGGCCAAGCCTAAAAGAACCTATCTAGCTTAATGCAAATAACCCTCCCTAGTGAGGAAGCTATCCTATTGAAAAAAGGCACACAAGGCAAGGGTAGACCATGGAATTCAATCTAGACTGGGACCCATAACTTGGTGTCATATGAGACAACAAAGTCATTGGTCCATGCCTGGAAAACTAACAGAGAAGACCAGACATACCAGGGCCGATGGCCTAAGATAGCCTACACATGATTGATCTCCACAAAGTGGAACAAAAAGAAACCCTTGGATAAATTTTGGACCACATCAAGGAGGACCCCATGAGGGATCTTGGAATCCTTGTTAACCAAATCTTTAAGCACACTTTCAATGGGAGTTCTCTAAACAAAATACCCAACAAGGGTGTATTGCTCAAGCCATTAATAGGAAATATCAAAATTTGGTAAAGGAATCAGTTAGTGAATCAGAGCACTTACCTCATGAAAGGATTTCAGAAAAAAATTTTTGGCATGTTTGTTTGGAGGAGGATTCATTGATTATCATCATCGAACCACTAACACCAACAAGAACTACTAGGTTAGAGCTAGTTGAAAGCATATTAAAAAAAGAAAAACCACAATAAATGCAGTTATACACACAAGAATAGAAGGGCTTCTTGAGCAAGACGCACAATATGATGCAAAATAGACCAAGGGTAACCAAAGAAAACACAAAACCCTAGCAGAGCTCATACACTCAAGTAATCTTAGAAAAAATAGTCAAGCAAATTTAACATTGAACATTCACTAGTTTTGACTTCAAGGTTAGATTTTGTAAAATCAACTATCCTTTTAGCTTCTTAAACTTTAGTTTTTAGACAAAAAATTAGTTTATTAGATTCATCAACTTGACTCTTTAAGTTAACAATCTGATTTCTTGCTTCTTCAAACTCTAAAGAAACTTTTGTAAAATCTAAACATATCTTATCTTTGGAATATTTCTCTTGTTGAAGTTGGTCTTTTAATTTCTAATTTTCTTTGTTGAGTTGCTTGATTATATCCAAAGAGCACAAAATTTCACCTTCTAAATCAACTTCACACTCCCATTAATCATCAACCTCAACAATAAAATCATCTTCTTTATCACACTTTGTGATGCAAGAGCATCCAGTGGTGTGAGGGCAATCTTGCATCACCAAAAAAGATGTTTTCCATTTATGTTGCTTTTGTTTATTTTTTTGTAGATGTTTTTGCATTTCTGGATACCCTTTTCGTTGAATAAGAGTTTCCAACTTTCAGAACTGCTTTTCTAACTTTTCTACTCATCTACTATTTTTAGCAAGTGGGAATTTTAAGGCGTGGGAAGACAAAAATTTATGGGAAGGTTCATGATGGAAAAATAAGCACTTTACCAAAATAATCAAGTCAATATCATTCATAGATTGAAAGTTATTCAAGTTCCAATTTCTACTTTTTGCCCTGAAAAACCTTTCGAGTCTAGTTTGAGGCACTAAATGGTCCCATATGGGCCCAAAACTGTGCTTTGGGGGGATGAAATAACATCAAAATCTTGCCTCAAAAATGCATAGAAAGGGGGTGTCCCAAAAAAGGCAAATGGGTTATGGCACAATTTCCAAGACCACACTTTAGGGAGGTGAAAGTACATCAAAAACCCACCTAAAAATTCATAGAAAGGGGTGTCTTCTGTGGAGAGGACTCATTTTCCATTAAAGGCGAATGGGTCCTAGCAACATTTTTTAGGACATTATATTTACCAAATTAAATGTCATACAATATCATTATTGGGTGTCAAGATAGATCCTTGAAAAGGTGGTTTGAATTTGAATTAAAAGGGTCAATTAAACTCAATTAACCATCCTTAATTAATGAAATCCTAGATAAGTGTGAAGGTATGTTATGACACTTTACAAAACCTAAATAAGGACCAAGTTATGTACATTTTATTCCGAAAGGGGACCATAAGGCCTAATTAAGTAAATACATCCTAGAAAAGTGTGAAAGTGTGTTACAACAATTTACAACACCTTTGCAAAGGATCAATTAAGGCATTTTTTAGTTAAATAAAGGTCCTCGAATAGTGTGAATGTGTGCAACACATTACAACACCACTCCAAGACATCATTAATTCAATTTTAAAATCAATTATCCAAAACCATGTAAGGGAAAATGATACTTTTTTCATTACTAATATATATTACCTTCTATGCAACTAGATCTCAAAGCTTGTATCATTTCACACCATAACTATATCTGATGAAGATACATTTCATAGGCTTGTTATCCAACTTTGTTTGCTTCTCCTTTGGCACATGTAAATATTCCTTGCAACCAAAAACTCTAAGATGTATTAATGAAGGATTGTGACCTGACCATGCCTCTATAGGTATCTTATCAACAAGAGATGATGTTGGAGATCTATTAATCAGGTAATAGGCAGTGGCAACAAATTCAGCCCAAAACCTTTGTTCTAGGCCAACACCATTCAACATACTCCTAGCCTTCTCCATTAGTTTCCTATTCATTCCTTTTGCAACTCCATTTTTTTGTGGAGAATGGGTATGTGTAGGATCATCATGGAAAAAACAGGCCCTTAAGTGGCAAAAAAATTAGAAAAATCTAAGTTAGGAAACTTGATGAAAAAAATTGAATAAGTTATCTATATTATTTCAAAAATATGTAAGAATAGAATTTGTATCAATTTGAATGTAGTTTCTAAACTACTATGTTTGTTTTAAAAATAAATCTCTTTGGTGAAAATTTGAAATTTCAATCCAGTAGTACTTAAATTTTAGGGAAAAAATAAGAAGTAGGTGTTTGTCTGACCACCCTAACCACAATAAAATGAAAATATTTTTTAAAAGATTTTATATATAAGTAGAGGACTCATGTGCCAATGTGATGCATTTTTTTGTAATTTTTTTCTTAGTAAATAATTAATTATGAATTTTTTATTACAAATTTTAAAAAATATAAAAAACTCGTATGTCAGACCACCTTAACTTGGTGAAAACTTCATGAAATTCAATTTTTCTTTTTTTAATCCTATAGTATGCAAAGCATAGAATGTGATGCATGTTTTGGATTCAAAAAATGTGATACCATTTGAAACCTATAGATGTTTTTCAATCATTCTATCAATCAGGACTTTAGTTGTAATTTGAATGGAAAAATGAATAATAATTACTTATTAAATTCAAAGTAAATCATAATTTATATTGGTGAAAAGTTGAGAATCTCCTTTAAAAACCCTTTTCATTTCATCAATTTTGGGTAAAAAATATTCATCACCACATACCCATTATACTGCAACTTTTTGGCCCACCATGATCCAACACATACCTGAATACAAAGTTTTCTTTTGTCTATGAATACCACAGTTTTTATAGAATCTATCAAAATCATTAGAGAAAAATTCACCACCATTATTAGTCCTCAAACATTTTAATTTCTTTCTAGTTTGAAACTCAACCATTGCTTTAAATTATTTAAATCGACTAAAAACTTTAGATTTACTCTTTAGAAAATATACCCATGTCATTCTACTATAATAATCAATAAATGAAAAATAATATGTGGATTTACTAATTAAAGGAAATCTACATGACCAAACACATCATAATGAATAAGATCCAATACACCAAAATATTTATGAGAACTCGAGTAAAATTGAACATAGTTTTGTTTTCCATATATGCAATCAGAAAAATCAAATTCAAGATTACAATCAAACAAACCTTAAACATGGTTTTTATTTTTCAAGGTCCTTAGACCATTTTCTCCAATGTGGCCAAGTCTTTGGTGCCATAGCATAGTTTTCTCTATAGGTAAATTTGTTTCAGAAGAAAAAGCACCCTTGGGTACCCAAAATCCATGACCATCTATTGAAGGTGAAACCCTCACTTCTTCCATAGACTTGTTTTTTATAAAAGTACTATTGCACTCAAAAGTGCAAGAATCAAGATTATACAATGTTCCATATCTGACACTTCTAGCAATCACCATAGAACTTCTAACCATCTTGCATCCTACATTAGAGAATACTACTTTTACACCCACATCTATTAGTTTTCTTACAGATAATAGATTTCATGCTAATCCAAGGATATGAAACTATAGAATAGGGGGATTCACTACTCATGAGTTCTCTTCATTTAGAGAGACTCATAGGGTGAACTTCCCTAAACTACCTCAAGGAATAGTGGTGAGAGTTTCAGAATCATAAAAAGTAGGTCAAAAAGATTCTCTAGACAAACTAACAAGCTCTCAGCCAAAGGATAACTGTAGAAGTTGAAAAACCAACTTCAAAGTCCCGAAGAACACCTGCAAGCAATCACCTATCACATGCACAAGATATTCAAAACAAAAAATGAAAGATGTTTTGTAAACTCTCAAAGCAAACTTGTGCAAGCAAAAATCAGAATTATTGATTATTGAATGAAATTTCTTTACAAATATTACAAAAGCCTTCAAAAAGGAAATGATGCAATAAAGCAAGAAAAGACAACCCTAATCTTATCTTGAGCAAAAAGATAGCTCACTAAGATAAGATAAGAATTAAATAATAATTATCCTAGGAAATAAATAATTACCTAAGTAAACTTATCCTAAAGTGTAATTAAATAATTAATTACACCAAAACCCCCCATAAGTGCAACTGAGGGAGAAGAAAATTATTATGCAAGAGATGAGTCCTGAGCAACAAGGCCTGATCAGGTACTCATTTACAAATGCAATGCAAACTAAATCAAACGGGGTAAAGGAGAAAACCACATGGGAACAAAACTCCTCCCCAAAATAGAATGCGAAAAGAATGAAATGCACTAATGAAAGAAGGATAGGAGGTGGATTACATGATACCCCCCATAGAAAAATTCTATCATATAAGTACATATACAATGGTTTCCATAGGCGAGATATAAAGAGACAAGAAGGCCCCCCACAATGAAGAAACTCCTGTCGCAATGGTAGATGCCTGATGTAGAATCCAAAATGAGACTTTGAAGAGGAAAATAATATTCCTCCCCTTGGGAAGAAATGGATCCAAAGGATGATGTCGAAGAAACCCTATGAAGAGTGATGAACCAGTCTATCTCAAGATGTGTTCCATGATAGGATGCTGAAGAATCTCTCTATCTGAACTAAAAAAAATGATGCCAAATCCAACCTAATGTGGAGAATCCTGAAATGCAACCTCTGAATGCATAGATAATGGTGGGTGTATAGTGATAACCTGACTATCAAGGGAGAGGAGATGAATGTCCTCAAAATAATCCTCAATATTTGCAGTGTGAGACTCAACAAACAAGAATGTGTCTACAAGATAAGAATCCCATGATGTAGCAGATAATGAATGATGAAGATGGTCATGATGTTGAACTAAATCCATAGGGGCCAATGTGGAAATACTAATGTCATCAGGAACAATGGATGATACATGTATAATCTTAGTTTGAAGAGTAGGAACTGTGAGACAAGCCTCTGATCCATCAGAACATGTAAGGGTGTCTAAATACTCAAGCTCCTCTAAAGTATCTTGATCAAAGGGTGTATTATCTCTCCAAGCAATGGGTAAGAGATAATCTGAAGTAGGTTCCTCTGGGAATGGAGAGATATTGGGGTCTCCATAGATCTCCCAAAGACATGTCCAAAGTGGGTGGGGACAATCAATGTTCGATATAGCCCACATAGTGTCATCATCAACACTAGATAATATAAGTCCTACTATGTGATCTCTAATGATATCCCAAGCTAGTTTTCCCTCTGAAGTGGCTGGTTCAGGTATGAGATCATACAAATAAGGAAACATATTAAACCACCTACAATGTGTAAGTATGCCTTTTTCCCATGACTCATAATTACCTCGTTCCAG
This sequence comes from Sequoia sempervirens, assembly GCA_007258455.2. Classification (NCBI taxonomy): domain Eukaryota; kingdom Viridiplantae; phylum Streptophyta; class Pinopsida; order Cupressales; family Cupressaceae; genus Sequoia; species Sequoia sempervirens. The sequence goes on along the minus strand of VDFB02298808.1, from coordinate 47,351 downwards.
AATTACAATTGAAGGGTGAGTAGAAAAAGCCATGATAACTCTTCAAATTAAAAAATATTATAAAACCAACCTCAGTACATATAAAGCAGATCAAAATATGCCATCTCACGCAAACAAATCCTTTCCAGGTGCCAAAATTTCCAAGTAATTGATAGAATTGTGAAAACACAAAATACTAAATAAAATGTACTTGGGGTAGATTCTGAAAAAATAAATAACAAATCTGGAAGGATTATAGAACCACCTTTCCAATGCCTATTTGTTTCCAAAAAATGGAGTTCGGATGCAAAAGTTACAACCCCTAGAGTGCAAAAACCATGATCTGACTTTGACTGAGGAAAACAACATCAAAAAAAAAATATAGAGACCACACCTACACCATTGGATTGGTGCAAGAACCAGCTTTCTGATGACTATTCATTTTTGAAAAAATGACTTCGTTTGCAAAATTTATGGAAAAATGAAAAAAAGCCCTGTAAAAGGGCACTTCCAGACTAAGCAGGTGCAAAAATTGAGCTCCTTCAGGTTCAACCCTTGGTCCTACATACAACTGCTAGCTTCAAGTTTGAGTTAAAAAGAATGCGGTGGGGGCTAATAGGCTAAGTGCCCAGTCTGCAAGGAGACCGTCGACTTGTGAGTAAAGCCCACGAGGGCTAGATCTAGGCTCCTAGTCGACAATATAACCATCAGCTGGAGCTTTAAAGCCTGCGGGGGCTACATGGTGGCGGACTGGTGGGGACGGGTAGTAGAGCGGTGGGGACAGGCGGCCTACAGGTGGGCGCTGGGCTGAGCTCTGGTGGCGCTTGCTATTATAACTGGTCACGCAAGTTTTTATAAAAACACTTGATTTATTTTTGAAAATTTTTCCTTGATCTACGTGCTGGGGAGGTCGTATGGCCTTAGGGCTAAATTTTTTTTGCTTTTTTTCAAATTTCTCCTAAATTGATGAAGCAAAAGGCATTTATGGGGTTTTTGGACACTCTGATCATGATGGTGACATCCGTTTGAGCCCAAAGTGCTCCAAAAATTTAGCTACCCCCAGATCTACAAAATATCAATTTGACTTGAAACCCTTACACATAAAAAAATGTTGTGAGAGAATATCTTTAGATCACGAATAGGAAGCAACAGGTTTGGAGCTCTGCTACCATGTAGAAGTTGAAAAACCAACTTCACAATCCCCAAGAACACCTGCAAGCAATCACCTATCACATACACAAGATATTCAGAACAAAAAATGAAACATGTTCTGTAAACTCTCAGAGCAAACTTGTGCAAGCAAAAATCAGAATTATTGAGTATTGAATGAAATTGTTTTACAAATATTACAAAATCCTTTAAAAAGGAAATGATGCAATAAAGTAGGAAAAGACAACCCTAATCTTATCTTGAGCAAAAAGACAACTCACTAGGATAAGATAAGAATTAAATAATAATTATCCTAGGAAATAAATAATTACCTAACTAACTTATCCTAAAGTGTAATTAAATAATTAATTACATCAACAACAACACATAATACAGATGACAACATGGTGCGCTAACATCCTAGAGGCGCGTTGGCATCTCATATGGACCAGAGAATGATTTTATCACATAAAATGCCTAAATGACTGCTAGCTATCAAATTACTAAGAAATTACAAAATGTAGGAAAATGATAAAAAGTAATAAAGTTGAAATAAAGTGAAATGGATGATAAAGATAAGGAGAAGAAAGGAAGAAAATACTTACAACAATGCAAGTAATGAAGCCTCTAGCACATGAATGTCTTCAATACCTATAAGTGTGATATCTGGAGAGAATATTGGGGTTGTATAGGGGTTTTCCTTAGTCAAACCCCCGTTTTGGTGTTCCCACCTCCATGGAAAACCAAGAAGATAGAGAGAGAAGAGAACTAAAATGGACAAAGCATGTAATGAAATCAAAACTTGCTCAGGAGTAGAACCCCCACCACCAAGTGTGAGTGATAAAAGAAAACCCCACTTGAGGAGAACCCATATCACAAAAGAGGTGATAAAGCAATCCCCGCTCAAGGAGGAGAACCCATATCATGAAGTAAGCATGTAAATAGTAGGGGATATGGGATCCCAGGATGCTCACAAGCATAAGGCAATGGATATGGAGCTACAAGAGCTAAGAAGGAAACAAAGAGAGCTAAGAAATCTTGAGAGAGCTTGAAGCTACTACAACAAGTTGTATGAAGCTATGCAAATAAGTGATGGAGTGAAACTAAAAGCTAGAATGAAGCTAGAGAAGTGCTAGTAAGACTTAGAAGATGCAAATGGGGTGAAAAGAATGCTTTTAAGGAGAGAAGAGAAGCAAAAAGAAGCTTCCCAGGAAGTTTCAAGGAATCTCAAGTCGTTACCACTAACCAAAGAAGGTGACAAGTTGAAAACATGCATGAAAATGGTCATCTAAATTTTGAAATGTTGCAGGATGCTAGTGTGATGTGCAGACATCTAAGCAACATGCTAGTGTTTAGACATTTCATGCTACAAAATGATGTGAATGAGAAATTCATAAAGTCTGACGCAAAGCTGACATGAGAGGGTAGCTATTGAAAAGGGGTGTTGGAGCATATTGAGAGGGGAAAAAGGTTGATGCAAGTTCTAAAATGACCCTACTCAAGATGGTAGGGGAGAGGACACTAAATTAAAAGCAAGAATGTATGTGAAATTGCAAGGGGTGCAATTTTATGCCTATACATTTTTCCCCACTTTAGTAGGCATATGAATCTACAATAATATGCATGATAAAGGAAATCTACTAAACATAAATAGCATCATATGCCAAAAGGATACTGTAGAGGAAGCAAAAAATTCTTTAAACCACGGAAGCATGCCCCCAGGCTAAAGACCTGCAACACAAATGAGTTAGACAAGAAAACCCTACACTGTTACATCATAAAAAGCTAAGGGATTTGAGTCAACAAAGTAAAGAGACATCAATGTAGAAGGTTATCTCAATACTATTCATCATCCCAAAATTAATAAATCACACATAGAAGAATTCTAAAATGAAGAGAATGGCATATGCTTAGGATGAAGAAGATGAAAATCTTCGATCTGGTATATGCAAGTTGAGAAGAGAGATATAAAGATGAAATGAATGCAAGAGTGATAAAATAAACCCTCGCTCGAGGAGGAAAACCCGTATCATAGAGTAAAAGTGATAAAAGCAATCCCCACTCAAGGAGGAAAACCTGTATCACAAAGTAAGAGTGATAAAATAAATCCCTACTCAAGGAGGAAAACCCATATCATGGAGTATAGGTGATAAAATCAATTCCCACTTGAGGAGGAAAACCCATATCATAGAGTAAGAGTGATAAAAGCAATCCCCACTGAAGGAGGAAAAGTTGTATCACAGAGTATAGGTGATAAAAGAAGTCCCCTCTCTAGGAGGAAAACCCCTATCACAGAGAAATAGTGATAAAAGAAATCCCCACTTCAAGGAGGAAAACTATATCACAGAGTCTAAGTGATAAAATCAATCCCTGCTTCAAGGAGGAGAACTCGTATCACAGAGTATAGGTGATAAAAGCAATCCCCGCTCGAGGAGGAAAACCCATATCACCAAAGATAGGTGATAAAAGTAATCCTCACTTGAGGAGGAAAACCTTTTGGCCCCATAGTTGTCGTTGCACATGAAGATTGACCTGTTAATTCCTAATACAACTGCCAGAGTTAATAGATCCATGGGAGGTAGTTACTCCATGTTGCGAATCCTAAGGGGAGGGCTGACCATCTACCAACAAAATCCCCCTCAGCATTACCTTAGGGGATTTGAACCCAACACCTTTGGCTTTGATACCAATTATTGGAACCATAGTTGCCATTGCACCAAAATATCAACCTATTAATGCTTGATACAACTATCAGAGCTAACAGATCTATGGGAGGTGGTTAGTCCATGTCACGAATCCCAAGGGGAGCATTGACCATCTATCAACAAAACTCATATTACCAAATATAGGTGATAAAAGAAATCCCTGATCAAGGAGGAAAACCCATATCACTGAATATAGGTGATAAAAGAAATCCCCACTTGAGGAGGAAAGCCTGTATTACCAAAGATAGGTGATAAAAGCAATCTTCGCTTGAGGAGGAAAAGTCGTATAACCAAATATAGGTGATAAAAGAAATCCCCACTTGAGTAGGAAAAATTGTATCACCAAATAAGGATGTAAAGGAGCTCTATAGGTTCTCAATCTTGTAAAGCAAGAAAAATCAGAGAATCATGTGGCCACTACAAGTTGCATTGCAAGACAGTCACAAAAAAGATAGGTCTAGTCAGGCTTCCCCCAAGCTAGACATGACAATATGAAATAGGTCAAGTTAGGCTACCCCCAAGCTAGATGTGAAAGAATCCATTTGAAATAAATACTTTAAAAGGGGGTCCCTTAGGAACCTAGCATGAAAAAAGAGGGGTCCACTCAAGGGATGGACTATTTGAAAAGCAAGGTCTAGTCAAGCTGCCCCTAAGCTAGATTCCATAGAATTCTTTTGAGAGAAAATATTTCAAAAGGAGTCTTGTGGGAACCCTAAAAGAGAAAAAGGGGTCCACTCAAGGGATGCTTCATTTTAAAGACATAGAGAAGAGAGGGGGTCCTTAAGAAGGACACACATCTCTGGAACAAGTTATCCCTACCCCCAACATATAGGGGAGGAGAACCATGAAAGATGCTTAGAACAAGATAGAGGTAAACCTCGATATCACTTGTCATGCAAAGAAAAGGGAGGTGCATCAATCAAATGGGATTTTGATGGCACCCGAATCACAAAGTTGTTCTATTTTATCCTTCAAGGCCTTACATTCACCAATGGTATGCACAAAAAGAATTTTTTCCTTCATCATGTTTATAAATTTTATTACAAGTAGGAGAAGGAAGAGTGATTAAGTGGGATTTTAGAAGCCACAACAAAATACACTCTTTCTTAGATAAAGCATGAGGAGCAAGAAACAAGCCTTTCTCTTGTGGAGAAATTTTTGACTTCTCACGAGAAGAACAAGAAGAAGAAATGAAGATAGAAGAAAATGGAGGAAGAATCTTTTCAACAGAACAAGGTTGAGAAGAATTCTTGTCACTTAGCCATGGCTTCCATTTAGATCATTTTTTCAAGCAACCAAGTCCCAAATTATGCTTATGAGGTGCAAATTCTATAGAAACCTAAATGCCTTGCTCGTTACACCCACAACCTTTATGCTTGTAGCCATATTTAGAGACAAGCTTAAAGCTAGGGCCATAACATGTTTGCAAGTCTTGAAAAGAAGGAGGATCCTCATAAAGAGCAGTGTCCCAACAATGGGGATCACACTCCTCTATGGGATCACCTTCATCCTCTTTAACAAGACCATCAACATTATCCTTTTTTGCAGAAGTGTAATCATCCTCCTCAAAAGGAGGATCAACACTAAGAATATTACAATTTGTATTCACCTTACCTTGCAATACAAAAGTGTAAACATCTTTGATAGCAGGTGTGAATGATGCCATTAGAAAGTCTAAGTGGATCAGGTCAACTTTATATTCCTGAATGAAGGAATCAATAAAGTCTAACGAACCCAAAACATCACCAAGACACACATTCCTTTGAGAAGAGGTAGAAATAGTAGAATTAATATTCCCTACTTCAGAAGGATCTTCCTTAGGGATATCTATCTCAAGAGTATCCTTTGTAGTAGGTACTGCTAGATTAAACATCAACACATTGGAAGATATTGAAGGAATAAGAGTAGGCACAACTGAAGCTTGACCAGCAGCTACAATTTCACATAAGTGCATAACATTAGGGTCATCCTTGACTATGACTACATTATTGTTACAAATGAATGTAATTGATTTATGCAAGGTAGATGGGACTACACCCATAGCAAGAATTCATGGTCTACCAAGAAGAAGGTTATAAGGTAACTTTTTTGACATAACATATATAAGGGTGGGTCTAGTAATGGGTCCAAGTTGCAAAGGTAACACTATTGTGCCTAGAGCTTGTCGCCCAGCATTATCAAACCCATGAATGACAATAGAAGAAGCATTAAGAGAAGATAAATCAATATTAATCTTAGGCAATAGATCAATGCTACACACATTAAGCACTGAACCGGTATCAATGAGAGTACATCTAATGCCAATTTTATTAATGTTGACTATAATCTTTAGAGGATCCTCCTATTTCTGCACTTCCAAAGGTGGGAGTTCCTACAAATAGAACATAATATTTGGTGAATCTGCATGAATATATGCCATCAATGCATCAGCCTCTACCGGCCTAGAGGAAGAAGGAAAGAGGATATTTTGCAAGACTTCCTGAAGCATACCTTGGTAAACTGGAGCAGACTGAAGCAAGTCCCATAGTGAGATCTTATCTGGAGTAACTCGAGGTTGCTCAACAAGATCACAATCACTGTGTTCTTTAGCCATAGGTTTAGGAGCTTGAAGAAGTCTTGGTTGTTTATTCATATTATTCTCACAAGTATGGGCTACTGCTCTATAAGTTGGAGCCTTAGAGAGATTAGAATAATTACTATCAAATGGAACACCATAAATAGAACAAATCCTTTTAGGAGAAGGAATAACTAGAGTCACATAAATGACCAATCTCTTAGGAATTTGAGGGGAAACAAAGACACATATTTCATTTACAAAATCATCACAACTAGTGGAACAATTATCCAAAGACATATTCTCAACATCAATCCAAATAGGATCAAATGTGGAATGACTATTTGAAGAAACATCCTCAACATCAATCTAGAGAGAATCAAATGTGGAAGGAGGTTCATTGTTGACTAATGCATCATCTCTACAAGAGAGTGCATCAGAACAAAGATGAGATTCATCATTCACCAACACAACATCTCTAGAAGAGAGTGCATTGGAATGAAGAATAGATTCATCATTCACAAATTCATCATCTCTTGAAAAGGGTGCATTAGAATGAAGAGAAGGTAAAGTAATATTAAGAAAGGTATCAATGATTTCATCTTCTTGTGACAAAATATCCTCCTAAGCCAAAGGACTTTCATGAGAAGGATCAAAGATACCGAGTGACATGGGAAAAGCCAAGTCACCATCACATGCATGAAATGGAATATCATTAACATTTTGAACAAAACTAGATACTAAACTAATAAAAGAAGATATGAAGTTCATTACAATTTTTTTGGTACTTTCTATGTTCTAGTAAATCACATTTTTAGAGGTCTTCAGAGTGGAATTTGAGATCGAAGCTTGTGTTAGTTCCTAAAATTTGACTCTCAAAGGCACTTGTATTATAGGGATTGAACTAGTTCTCTAGGAGACATTTCCTATGGTGCAAATAGTTTTGAATTTTGAGCACTAAGTCAAAACTTATGACCCCGCCAAGTAGGGGTAAATAAATTCCTAGTTTTTAGGAAGATTTCTCTTCATGTCAGGTTCACCAAAATGTAGAATAGGGGGATTCACTACTCATAAGTTCTCTTCATTCAAAGAGCCTCATGGGGAAAACTGCTCTAAACTACCTCAAGGAACAATGACAAGAGTTTTAGAATTGGAAAGAGGAGGTCACAAAGATTCTTTGGACAAACTAACAAGCTCTTGGCTAGAAGACAACAATGCAAAATATGGACAACAACATGGTGTGTTGGTGTCCCAGAGGCGTTTTGGTGTCTCGTACGGACCAGAGAATGAGTTTATCAGAGAAAATTCCTAAATGAATGATAGCTATTAGATTACTAAGAAATTATAGAATATAGAAAAATGACATAAAGTAATAAATTTGAAATAAAGTGAAATGGATGATAAAGATAAGGAGAAGAATGGAAGAAAATAATTACAACAATGCAAGTAATGAATCCTCCAGCATGTGAATGTATTCAATACCTACAAATGTGATATCTAGAGAGAATGTTGGGTTGTATAAGGCTTTGCCTTAGTCAAACCCTTGTTTTGGTGTTCCCACCTCCACGAACAACCAACAAGATAGAGAGAGAAGAGAACCAAAATGGACAAAGCGTGTAGTTAAAGCAAAACCCTCTTAGGAGTAGAACCTGCACCACCAAGTGTGAGTGATAAAAGAAAACCCCACTTGAGGAGAACCTGTATCACAAAAGAGGTGATAAAAGAAATCCCCATTAAAGGAGGAGAACTCGTATCACAAAGTAAGCATGCACATAAAAGGGGATATGGGATGCTAGGATGCTCACAAGCTTAAGGGAAGGGATATGGAGCTACAGGAGCTAAGAAGGAAATAAAGAGCATTAAGAAAGGTTGAGAGAGCTTGAAGTTGCTACAACAAGCTATATGAAGCTATGAAAACAAGTGATGGAGTGAAGCTAAAAACTAGAATGAAGCTAGAGAAGTGCTAGCAAGACTTGAAAGGAATTAGAAGATACAAATGGGGTGAAAAGAATGTTGTTAAGGAGAGAATATAAGAAAAAAGAAGCTTTACTAGCAATTTAAAGGAATCGCAAGCTTTTACCACTGACCAAAGGAGGTGACAAGTGAAAACATGCACGAAAATGGTCATTTGAACATTGAAATGTCATAGGACACTAGCACAATTCGAAAACGTCTACCCGATGCACTAGTGTCTAGACATGTCATGCTACAAAATGATGCAAATGGGAAAGGCACAAAGTTTGATGCAAAGCTAACATGCGAAGGTAGCTATTGAAAAGGAGTGCTAGAGCATCTTGAGAGGGGAAAAAGGATGATGCAAGGGATAAAATGAACCTACTGAAGATACTAGGGGAGTGGACACTAAAGTGAAAGCAAGAATGTATGTGAAATTGTGAGGGGTGCAATTTTACACCTATACAACAACAAACAATTAATCCTTTTTATTCTACCATCATGAAATCTGATTTTAACTTTACCATAATCAACAATGTCTAAATACAAGAATCATCACCCAAGTACACCTTACCTTCATCAAATTCTTCATATTTGGAAAATGAATCTCTATTAAAGGTCATATGGAAAGATGCACCCAAGTCAATTAACCATGCATCATTACCTACATGATTTGCCAAAGTTGTAATCAATGTGTCACCATCTTCCTTCTCAGACTCAAAATAAGAATTAATTTTTTTCTTTTTCTTCTTCTCTTCTTTGGATTCCTTATGAACATGTCTAGGATTACTGCAGATCCAAAAAGTAACTTTGGAATTTCTAGGAGATTTGGATCTCCCCTTAGACTTGGATTTTTCATTCTTCTCATACTTCTTTCCTTTTTCTTTAGGTCTTCCATGAACATTTAGGGCCTCCTTGGTAGTGATGGATACCTTCCCCCTCATCTCTTTAGAAAGCAAAGAACCCACCACATCTTCAGTCTTCAAAATAACAAAAGTACTCCCAATAGCTATAATAAGAGAATCCCATGAATTAGACAAAGAACAAAGCAAGATCTGAAATTTCTCATCCTCATCCATTTTGACACCAACAAATGTCAATTGAGTCACCAACATATTGAATCCTTCCAGGTGGTCTGTGATTCATCCACCCTCTTCCTTTATCAAGGAATACAAATTCTTCCTCATGAAAATCTTGTTCACTAAATATTTGGCCTAATACATATCATCAAGCTTCTTCCATAGTTTTTGTGCAGAGGTCTCCTCATGGACATTAATTAAAAAAAATTATGTCAAGAACAATCTAATTATACCCTTGGCTTTACAGTCCATAACATCATATTGAGTAGCCTGAGTAGGATCTGCAAGCCTCGAAACATTCTCTTCAACAACATCCCACATATCTCGATCTATCAATAGATCATCCATCTTTAGCTTCCATAATTCAAAATTATTTCAAGAAAATTTATCCACCTCTATTCTCCCTGATAAACTTGTCATCTGAAAATTCCTGTAACAAGATCACAAAGTATCTTCTAGACAAGCTCCCTCTCAAATGTGGATTAGTCCAAAAACCCCAACAACCCACAATTAAAATCAAAGGTGATCAAGCTTTGATACTTGTAAGGAAGCTAAGGTAGCAGAACAACTTCCTACAGTAATTTTGAGAGGAGAATAATGCAATTTTTTTATAGATCTTTAATATTTACATAAACTTAAACAAAAATAAACACAAATATCATGCATACCACGATAGGGTATGTGCAGGATCATCATGAAAAAAAAGCCCATAAGTGGCAAAAAATTATGAAAAATTAGAGTTAGGAAACTTGACGTAAGAAAATGAATAGGTTATTTATATTATTTCAAAAATATGTAAGAACAAAATTTGTAGAAAATTGAATGTAGTTTCTAAACTACTAGGTTTGTTTAAAGAAAATAAAAATCTATTTGGTGAAAATTTGAAATTTCAATGCAGTAGTACTTAAATTTCAGGGAAAAAATAAGTAGGTGTCTATCTGACCACTCTAACCACAATAAAATGATAATAAATTTTTATAAGATTTTAGATATAAGTAGAGGACTCACGTCCCGATGTGATGAATATTTTTTCTAATTTTTTCCATGTAAATAATTAATTATGAATTTTTAATACAACTTAAAAAAAACTCTATGTCCGACCACCTTAACTTGGTCAAAACTTCATGAAATTCAATTTTTCTTTTTTAATCCTATAGTACACAAAGCATTGAATGGGAGCATGCTTTGGATTTAAAAAATGTGATATTTTTGAAATTTATAGATGTTTCTCAATCAACCTATCAATCAGGACTTTAATTGTAATTCAAATAGAAAATGAATAATAATTATTTATTAAATTCAAAGTAAAGAATAATTTATATTGGTGGAAAGTTGAGAATCTCCTTTAAAAACCCTTTTTGTTTCATCAATTTTGGGTAAAAAAATGGTTGTCAGCCACATACCCATCATATTGCCACTTTTTGGCCGACCATGGTCTTGTACATACCCACATAGTGATTTATGTGGGGAAAACCCTTTTGGGAGAAAATCCCCACACTCCAAAGGTTGCTCAATATATTATTCAACAATCACAAAGATTACAATATACTTGTAGAGCAAGCTTCTCATAGTAGTATCACCACTTAGAGATCTAGAGACAACATGACTGCTATTGAACTCTCAAAATACATCATTGTCTCTCTCTACTGCAGTTGCAATATAGTTCCGTCATAAAATAGGATTACATTCTAAGGTAAGACAAACCAAAAAAAATCCACCATTAGATCTAAAACCTAATAATTAATGGTCTAGATTTATACTGTATCATTTATCTAATCTATGTCAGCCATTTTAGAATTTTCCTAAAAAAGTTAACAAAAAATTGTTCACATGCATCCCACTCTCCCCCCTTGCTACCATTGTATATTACACTTATTGGTGTAACTAGGATATATATATATATATATATATATATATATATATATATATATATATATATATATATATATATATATATATATATATATCAACAATAACCTTTATATAATTGCAAGGTTGAGACACAATTTCCCAATAGAATTAAGTGACATCAAAATCATCTCGACAAATGAGCTATGTAATGGTGATGGTTTCATTGGATTTTGAGATTGTGAATTTTTTAGGTCTTTTGGTCATCCTGGATCAATGTCTCCCCACTTGGTGAGGAAAGTAGGTTTGACTTCATACGTGACACCTTGAATATGCTTGATTTCCTTTGGCCTTCCATAGGATTTTGGTGATGGGGGAAGCTCTCCAATGTAGAAGGATTGTTTAAAATGATATTCTCTATAGCCCTTGTCAGTCACCTAGATATGGGTATGTGTACGATCATCATGGAAAAAAAAGGCCCTTAAGTGGGAAAAAATTCAAAAAAATCAATGTTAGGCAACTTGACAGAAAAATTTAAATAAGTTATCTATATTATTTCAAAAATAGGTAAGAATAGAATTTGTAGAAAATTGAATGTAGTTTCTAAACTACTAGGTTTATTTAAAAGTAAATAAAATCTATTTGGTGAAAATTTGAAATTTCAATGCAGTAGTACTTAAATTTCAGGGAAAAAATAAGAAGTAGGTGTCTATCTGACCACCCTAACCATAATAAAATGATAATAATTTTTTATAATATTTTATATATAAGTAGAGGACTCATGTTTGGATGTGATGCATATTTTTTTCTATTTTTTTTCCAAGTAAATAATTAATTTTGAATTTTTTTTATAGCTTTTAAAAAATATAAAAACTTGTATGTCGGACCACCTTAACTTGGTCAAAACTTCATGAAATTTAATATTTATTTATTTAATCCTATATTATGTGAAGCATAGAATGTGACATATGTTTCAAATTCAAAAAATGTGATACCATTTGAAATTTATAGATGTTTTTCAATCAGCCTATCGATCAGGACTTTAGTTGTAATTCTAATAGAAAATGACTAATAATTATTTATTAAATTCAAATTAAAGCATAATTTATATTAGTGGAAAGCAAAGAATTTCCTCTAAAAAGCATTTTCGTTTCATCAATTTTGGGTTAAAAAAAAGTCATCAACCACATACCCTACAAATACCCATAATATTGCCACTTTTTGGCCCATCATGATCTTGTGCATACCCATCTTAAGGTTATATTTTGGTGGATTGGTTGATTTAGATATAGTTGAGGATGAATTAAGTGATGCTAGATTAATATAGGGAAAAGAGTGGAAGTATATGTTGACCATTACTAGGTATTTGAAGAAGCATCATGTATTTCTCCTCTAGGTTCATGCAGTAATGGAAGGGTTCAGGATTGGCGTATATTGTGACTTCATTATCATTGTAAGGAAATTTTAAGCACTGATGGAAGGTTAAAGGGACCAAGTGATTCTATTGCATGGATCCATAGACATCCCAATGGAAGGTTATAGGGTAACCCAAGATCTAGTAGCTAACAAGTTGTTTCAGCTATTGTTGGCCCCACTTGAATTGGACGCCTAATTCTACTCTTGGAGTTTCTCTCCATATCATCATAGGCTCTTATGGTGATACTTTTTTTTTTTCGATCACATCATCAAAATATCCCAACTACTTTACCATTTTTAAGGTACATATGTTTAAGCCTGCACCTGCATCTATCAAGAATCTCTTGATCTTGTGTTTATGGACACAAACCTCAAGATATAAAGCTTGATTATGGAAGGATCTTTGGGGATGGTCCTTTTCAAAATAGACCAAGTGATGGGGGGAAGTGATGGTACCAACCATAGCTTGAAACTTATCAGTGTTAATACCGTTAGGCACAAGATTCAATGAGAGCTTTCTCTAGGATCTCTTTATGTGTAGATGATAACTTTGAAGCTCAAGGATAGAGATTAGTGCTAGAGTTTTCTTTAATTAGTGGGCTTAATGGTGACTTTGGATGGAAGTGGGGCTCATTGAATTGCAACTTGCCATCTTCATGTAGTAACATTACACTCAAGTTTTTTCCAAGTATGGTTACAAAATTGATATTATGATAAGCTTGACAGATGGTTCCTACAACTTTGTCATAGGTGAAGTTAGCTTTTCAAAAATATTGTCCCTCCTTGCTATTGTCATTTCCTCTGGAATGATTGGGGATTGGATCCTTGTATATTCCCTTGTCTCTATTTTCGGAGGGCCAAAGATGATGTTTGATGTAACCTTTCCTTTATCAAGTCTTGTATGATGTTTTTAAGCCTCATTTAGTTGTTTGTTGTGTGACCCTTGTTTTTTGTAATTCACATTGATCATTCTCATTGTACTAAGTGGTTTTAAATTTTGGTTTGTCATAAGTTTTTTTATCAAGATTAGGAAGCCTGATAAGGTTCTTTTGAATGAGTTTATACATGACTACCTGAAGAGTTTCTCCCAATGGAGTGAACTTTCTTCTAGTTTGGTTACTTTTCCTTGGTGATCCTCTTTGGTTATCCTGACCTTGATTTGTTTGTTGGTTATTTTGAGGATAAATAAGTTGGTTTTTTTGTGTATTATTTTAAGGATAGTTTGTTTAAGATTCTTGGATATTATTTTGTGAGTTTTTAGGAGGTTTTTTGTTTCACAAAAAATTGGCATCAACCACCCCATCATTGGCAATGTTCTTGTTCTTCACCCATATTTTAGGTTTGTCATTAGAACTAAAAGCTTGGTCCTTGTTGTTATCGATTTTAGTGACTCCCCTTTTTATGAGATCTTTTTCGATGAGTAAATTTTTTTCAATGGTTTCTTCAAAACTATTAGGGAACAACATGGTTAGTTGGTAGCTAATGTCTATTTGAATATTAGAGACAAATATTTCCATGAGTTGTTCTTTAGGAATAGGCTACTTACAATTACTAGCTTTGTGTCTCAATATCTATATGTATGAAGCAAAGTACTCCCCTTGGCTTTGTTTAATCTTGTATAGGTTGGGGATTGTTATGTCTTGATATATGTTATAGGAGAAGTGTTTAACAATTTTTTTTTTTATAACTCATCAAAGGTTTTTACACCTTGCAGTAAATGAGAGAACCACTCAATAGCTGCATTTCCAAGACCTCATGGGAAGAGCCTCATTAAGTAAATGATTCATTATGTTGTACATCCATGCAAGCTACTAAGAATTCGCATACATGTTCTATTGGATCTCCTCTTCCTTGTCTTCTCAAATTTGGGTATTTCAAAGTTCTTAGGGAAGGGTATCATTGATATGGAACGGTCAAAGGAATATGGACATATGTCTTGTAGAGTGTAGCTCTTCTTTGATTTTCCTAGTTGAATGTATAATATCCTTTGGTTTATATTTTGGATTTGTAAGCTTAAGTTATTGCTTGGTGTGTTTATTTGATAAGGAGGGATATTATAAACTTTCTACCCCACAATGTTTTTTGTGTTATATTGTGGGGTTTGTATATATGAGGGTCATTGTGCCATGTGGTGAGTGTAGGATGATGGATTCGGTCCTTAAGGATTGATGTTAGTGTGTTGTGGATTGAGGATATGATGTTGTTGTGATGTATAAGATTGAGGTTATTTTTGAGGTGTGATAGGTTGTTGTTCAGGTGTGATGTGTTGTTGTTGAGGTATATAGGTTTGATAGACTGTGATGGAGGTTGTTGTGCACCAATTTTGTGTTGTGAGGAATTAGGTGCTTGATTTTGAAGATGTGTGCTTTGTGGTGGTTAAACGTACATTTGATGTTGAGGATTGGTGTTTTTTGGTGGTTGAACATATGTTTGATGTTTAGTATTTTGGGTAGATGATGATCCATATTGGTATTGTATGATAGGATCTTAGTATTGTTGTTTTTGCGAGTATTGATTTTGATCTTGAACATTTCCTTGGTACATGCTTTGATCTTGTGGGTTATTGGTTTGTGGTGGTTGTTGATATGTGGTTGGGTTGTTTTGTTGATACATGTGTTTTCCTTGAGGTGGGTTGTTAGCATGTATTTGTGGTTGCAAAGGCTTATTGCATTGTTGGTTCACTATACATTGTAGTTGTCTTGGTGGAATATTTCCCATGTTTTGCATATTAACACTAGGAACTTATTGTTGGGTGTTCCAAGATGTCTCATATATGTGGGGTCCCATTGTACTAACTTCCACATTAGGTGGTGGAATGTTTTTACTTGTTAATAGGTTTGGATTCTCTTGAGCATGTTGAGCTACCACAACTTGTTCAATTTGTGAGGATGTCTATACAATAGATTATCCACATTTTGTGGGAAATATTAATCATTGATAGGTTATTTTGAGAATAAAGGTCGTATCTTGGGATCCATCATTGGTTTAGGTATTTGTCTTACCACTAATTGGTCTCCTAAAGGAATGAGAGTAGAATCCTTAAGAGTTTCAATGTTAAAATATGTAGGTAGCTTGGCACCACTTTGTGCTAGTTTGAGGAAATATGTGTTTGGATATTTCCCAATCATTTTGTCCATTAGGTTTTTCATTTTAGGATCTTGGGATTGCTCCAAAATTACTTCATTTTTGATTTCCTCATCACTATCATACTCCTCTATGATCATATCTATAGGGTTAGGAGGTTAATTTTTTTTCCTAGCAAATTTGTCTTGATGTTTAAGGTGTATTTCAACATCACTAGGTGGTGGATTTGGTTGAGCTTTGAATGTTGGTTGTTCCTTAGGAGTCAAGTATTTCTTAGGATCGTAACCCCATGGATGAGATTCCTCATTGGTGGTATTGGTTTTTGGTACACTAGAGATAGTTTTATTGGATTCCATTTTCTTTTTATGTTGGGATCCTATTGTTATCATAAATGAGCTCAAAAGACCTGGTGAGTTTGAGATGAATAGTTATGGAAATGGGATGGTGTTTTGAGTTGATATTTTGTTTGGTAAAATGGCATACAAAGGGGTCATTTGTGAACCTTTTGGACAAAGATTGTTGATTGTTGGATATGGCTTGGTGTTGATGTTGGATGATAAGAGTTTTCTACTCAACCCTATGATAAGGAGATGAGCCGATTTTGGATGTTGGTTGATAAATGACATTATGATCTTGGATGTTCAAACCCTAGGATAAGAGTATGAGTGGATGTTTGCTATTTTTATTTGATACTAGTCTAGGACAAAAAATGCAAAAGACATAGATTA